>JAPMOB010029833.1:0-10404 GCA_029875015.1 Lepomis gibbosus | reverse complement strand
AAATAAAAGTGCCACAGTGTTTGCAAAGCACATCTGTATATACATATATATATCCGAGTCCTGATCGGGAGGTAACGTCCAATTCCGATAAAGTCTGAAACAACGTGATCGGGCCCAATTTCCGATCTCGTAATCGGATCTGGACATCCCTAGTTGTAAGCGATAAAATCTGCGTTTGTACTCAGCCCTCACTTTGTAAATGGAAAACAAAGAAAGTTGCTCGCACCCCGCCACACAACACTATTCCAGCTGTTCCAGCCTTGACACAGCAAATGTAGTGACAGTTTGCCAACCCACGACTTAGCCAATGATGGTTATATTACTTGCTGTTTTGTTGTTTGTTCTATATCATGGTTTTCGTCATTGTGTTGGATTTCTCCAGAAATGCTTACTGCACCTTTAAGAAAAGGAGCGCAATACTTCTTCACTGCTACAGAGACCCTTTAGGAATAAGTAAAATGTATTTTTGTTGTTGTTTTTTTTCTTTTTTGTCTGGGATTTTCAGCGAATTGACCCCTCTGCTAGGCGGCTGAAGGGAAATGGCAATGTTGAGGCGTTAACAACACAGAAACAAGACTACCCAAAGTAAAATACTTAAAAAACTATTGCCTTTATAAATCAGTGTACTGTCACCTGCCTCTTTAAACTGATGGTGTTTCTCACTTACAGCCCGAGACCTTTTCCTGTTGTTCATATCATTAAGCAAAATTCACTACACACAATCAACATGGTCCACTCAACTCAGGTTCTACATGAAGAAGAATTCTGTTTTCTAATCATCTTATTGAATTCCCTGATGAGTGATACTGTTTCCGAAAATGTCCTTCTATTTAAATCATCTTTTATTCATGAAGCGCTTTTTTTCACATGCCTTAGTGTGCAGGTAGAGTTGTGCCTGTATGTGTCATTCATGACCCGAGCAAATTATTCACTTCTAAACACAGCATTCCTCCACTCCTTCAGCACACCCAACAAATAGACAAACAACAATGTAGACTAAATGACTAAAGCATTGAATTGCTTTCCTTTTGTTCTTTCCCCTTATTTCTCTTTTCTGCTAGCTCTTTCTCTTTCCAAGTCAGACTCCTTTGGTGGTGATCTCCGATAATCTTGAGTAAACGTCATTAACTGTTTGCTCATATCGCCCACAGAAAGTATGCCACAGCCTCCTTTGTCTTACTATCAGTTGTTTAAAGAGGTTTGTGCTGTAATGGCGTGGTCAGCCAGTGCCAGGAGCTTTGAAGTGCCGTCTCAACTGGAGAATTAACCTCTATGGTCACTGAAAGCTGACCCTGAAGTTGCAATTTCAGCAGGTCACGTGGCAAAATAACTAGTAACCTCTGTACACATGCTTTTTTCAGGGCAAGGTTTCACAATTACACCTTTGCAGAGAGACAGCCTGCAAAACTTTCTAATAAGGCCCACTTTAAAGGCTTTATCAGTTGTAACTAATAACCTTATGGTTAATAAGTAATTTATTAATGCTTTATAGATCATGATAGAGCCATTAATAGTCATTAAAGGACAGCTGTTTGGTTGTGAAAAATCTCTTTCATTGCTACGTATCATCCTGTAAAGTAACGTATGTTTTCTAATTCTACTAGCTACATTTAAAAAAAAAAACAAGCTGTAAGGCATCCAAACAAAAATTGTTTGTTTTTTTTTTACCATTTATTAACTTTAATTACAGCATTTTATATAACATTAAACCTCATGGCTCATTTATAAATATTGCTGAAGAAGAATTCTGAATGTCGTACTCCCATTTATAACGACAGAATTGTTGGCTTATCAGGGAATTATTTGTTTACCAACAAGGGTAGCATTCTTATCACTTGATAATAAGCGATCAGGTATGCAGTTATAAATGTTAGTAAACTTTGTTAAGCAGGTATTCAATAATTTAAGTGTGAAGTGATAAATTATGAGTTACTAACATACAGAACTAGAGACTTGGCTTGGTTTGTTATATATGAAAGAAACCAATGACCTTTCAAAAGTGACTAAGTAACATTTAAAACTCATTAGAAAGTGTTTAAAGTGTTTAGGTTATTACCAATATATTTTGAGGACTAAGGATTTCACTTTATTATAAACCAGCAGGAGCATCATAAAGTATGCAGTTAAAGATGTAACCATCAATAAAGGGTTCTTCCACAACAAAATTCTATCAAGCACAAGGTTTTAATGTTCCAACAAGTTCTAATACTGAACAACTGGCCACTTTTATGTTTAGAGTTTGGTTAATTTTAAACAACTAAAATGTCATGGTCAAAGTTAAAAGAAACCAACATTGACCTTTCGGTAGAGACAGCGATCTCCAGTGTCAACATCAGACACCGACCATTCACCATTATTTGCCCCTAAGAGTGTTTTGATATGACAATGTCATTCTACATCTGTTATTATTTGTATGACTGAAAATGGTCATTTGTAATGAAAACATAAACTTTGGCCATTGTGTGCATTAAACAAAGATTTTTCTGGTTAAGACCATCTTAAATGTTGTATTATCAATAAAGGATTCCTCCTCTAATATAAACAATTCAATCAGAGTTGTAAATGTGAACGGATAAACTGATAGCCTACGTTGATTTAAACGTGTATTTCCAGTTAAGCAGCTTTCAGCTCATCTTCTCATTTCCTTAAAATGTTGTCGGACATACAGTATTTGGTCTATGGAAAGTGGGATTTTAAATAAAGTTATGGATGTTTGAACAATGTTTGGCTGCAGACCATGTATTTGTTCTACTTAAGTAAAATGTCGAAAGGTATTTTTCAAAACCTGCAACCATAAGTTATTTCTGGCTAGTTACTGATCAATAAAGCATTAATAACATATTTTGTAACCGTTAAAAAAGCCATTAGTTACACCTTATAAAACATGCCCTTTTGAAAGTTTTCATCTCCATTTTTTTTAAAATGGCACTAACTTAGTACCAAGATTCTTTTGGGGACCCAAGCCCATTATTATAGAGATTTTGGCACCAGCGAGACCTGGGTGAGTAATGGCAGAGGTGCATTAGGGGAGAGAGGGAGAGAGATGTGTGATAGGCTGAGTTGTGAGTCAACATCAGAGGCCTTGGGCTGACCCCACAGGAGATTACACACTCTGATTTAAGAGCATCCCTCCTCTCTTCTCTGTAGCACTCGTGTCCTCGGTGCATACAACACCCACCTGATGCAACATAATGTCCAGGAATACAGACACAAGCTCACATGCATGCTCGCGCGCACACACTTGTATGCGGGATCATTCTCGTTATACCCTTATTCTTAGCCGTGCGCCATCTTATGTTACAGGGTTGGGGCAGAGTAGGATCCTATCAGGGTTTGTATCCAGAGAGGGAGAGAGTGATCCGAGCCCCTGCAGTGGTAAGTAAATACAGCCTAATGGCCTCTGATTAATTCTACATTGCTCTCATCGGGCAAGTAAAAAGAGATGTAATGACCTGCATCTCTCTCTCCCTCTCTTTCCTTCTCCCTCATTTCTCTCTCTCGCCCCCCCCTCTCAGTCTTTCTCAATTTCTCCCTCATTTGCTCAGCTTTTGATTATGAATTAAAAGGGATTGCAAATGGTATGCTGTTGGTTGGCCCCCTGATTGCCATATTTGATTAAGAAATGTCAGTGTGCATGTTTCCCATGTCTGTCTTTTTTAGCCTCTCTGTTCGCTGTAACATTCACACATGCACGAGGAACACAATGGCTCCACGGCTCTCAGACAGTCTGCCATGAACAGCAAACTTGCGCTAATCAAACGCATTCTTCTGTCTTCCCTTTCTCTTTTTCTCAGCCTCTTTTCTCATTTTTTGCCTTTTCAAGACTCGGTGGGTTTTTGTATCAGCTGTGAGACACACCAACAAGGGAGAAATCACAGAAAATTAAAGAGCATTGAGAACGACAGGTAGAGCAGAGAATGAGGACAGGAACATGTGATGGAGATTGTGTTCTTCTCTGAGGACTGAAATCAGAGCAGACAGGGGCCAGTTTCCTATCACTGTAAGTTAATTATAATCCTCTAAATGGAAACTTCTGGCAGTTGTTTGCTAGTATGATTTTGACTTGTATTGATTTATATTTTCCTGCTTCAAGACTATATGTACTTGTGCATCTACTGTGATGACATACAATCTGAAGCTTTTAAAACTGCAGCCATATGCAGTCCCATGACTGCTTTAACATAGAGGCTGCAATTGATCCTTTCAGGGCAACATTATGTAAGATGTGTTTTTTGTGCAAAGTGGAGCCCCTTGCATTTTACAGAGTGTAATTCACCGCTGTTGTCAGTGAGGAAAGCTATACTTGTGCATTTGTTAAAAAAACTAGCAATATGCTATGCTAACACAGTCAAACATCAAGCATATGTGACAACACTAAACATAGCAATATTACTTACTAGAACAACAACTCTGTGAACACAGAAAGAATGCCAGCTTGGCGTCTGTTTTGCAGCCTTTTTTTTCACAAAGCTCTTGCCAACATCCGACAGCCCCTGCTTGGTCACTGTTGTTTCCTGTTCTCAGCGTCCACTTGGATCTCTTCGCCTCTGCCGTAAGCTAATGTTTGTGAGCCGGGTTATATTGGCTGCCTACCCGGCTTAATACCAGCGCCACTCTCCACCAGTAGAAGCATAATGTTGCTTAAAACTTGTGTGGCAATCTAGCCAACCAAGATAGACAGCAACCGACTAAAAAGCACCTGTGTCCAAGTGTGTTATCTACTAAGTTTGTTAACATCAACTCAAGATGTATACAGTAGCTAGCGGCTAAACCTCCATAAAACCTCTGGCTGATTTCAACAGCTTTGTTAACATAGCCACACATCAAGCGAGCACCACAATACAAGACAGCAAGCCAGCTAAGTTATTGCCATAGGAGCCCAAAAGCAAGAAGGCCAGCTCGGCATCTGTCGTTCATGTTTTCACCTCTTTTAACTCATGCCAAGGAGTAAAACCCTGTTTGAAATTTACTCTTGTCCCAGTCTCTTGCTCTCACTCTCTCTTTTTGTCATCCTCACTTACTTCAACATCTTCTTCAGTCTCTTTGCAGCCTCTGCCATGATATCTATACTGAGAATACTGAGCTAGCTTCCTCCAAAAAAACTTACATTGTACTTGATGTACTTTTGCAGAGTTCGAATTTCATAACATGTATGTGTATGTGACAATAAAAATATCTTCTTCATCTTCATCTTATTTTGCCTCTTCTTATAGCTTGCTTGCTGAGTCATGTTGGTGCCATAAACCATATTGCAATATAAATCCTGCCTGGGACGTCAGTCTTGCATCGTGCCAGAGACAGCTTCTGCGACCCAATCATAGTTACATCAGTCATGCTACAAGTCAGTGTACCATCAAAATGATTGTAAAGCTGTTATTTTAAGAAAAATATACTACATAATGAAGCTTTATGTCGAGACAGGCAGCTCTGAGTGCCAGTGCACCGGCTAATTGTTAGTTCACACTTTTCCTTCCAATAAAATAAGTGATTTGTAATTGTTATTAACTTTATTGTCCACACTAATGAAAACTGTCTTCTGCTTCACCACTTAGCCTTAAAAAACAATACAATTGACATTACATTTACGTTGACGCTTTTATCCAAAACGACTTACAATTGCTATATATGTCAGAGGTCACACGCCTCTGGAGCAACTAGGGGTTAAGTGTCTTGCTCAGGGACACATTTGTGGATGTGCCACAGAGTGGAATATAACCCATGTCATTCACACCAAAGGCATGTATCTTATCCACTGCTCCATCGCCACCTCCCACAGTACAAGACAATTGACAAACAGCAAGAACACAGTATCAACTCAAAAAAATATTTAAAACCATAATCTCTGTTAATTTTGTTATCAACTTTTTACATAGAGATTATTTGTTACTAAATATTTACACCCAGCAAGGGCCAAATGACAAAGCTAATGTTATGTTGCTTTTATATGACTCATTTAGGGTGATGGGTAAAAGAGGTCACCAATATGGAATATGGTCTCCATATCTAACATGATAAAATGCTATTTAATAATGCAACTAGGAAGATTTTGAACATATTAAACAAAAATCACACAATTTATCTCAAATTCCGAAACGCAATGCTAATAATGCCAGACTAATTAACATCAGCTAGGTCAGTATAATCGGATAGTTCCCTCACAGTCTAAACTGTAGGAAAACCAATTATGAAGTCCAGTATATTACAGTTTGTAATGCTACTGTGACTTCCTGTTTACATAGTTGTTTGCTTTTTAACGGATGGTCCAAAAATTTTGGGATTGTGTCCTGAATAAGCCACTATGTGTTTGTAAGAGCGATATTGATACTCGTAATGCTTCTTTCAGGAGAGACGAAAGTGGCTCACACGTCAGAGGAATTTCGCACCAGGAGATATTGTATTGATAATGGATGAATCTGCCCCTCGCAACTCCTGGAGTATGGGGCGAGTGATAAAGACATTACCAGATTCCAGTGGTACAGTGAGGCGAGTCAGCATGCAGACTAAGACTAACATACTGGACAGACCTGTGAACAAACTGTGCCTGCTGAAACATGCAATGTGAACAGTTTGAGAATGTTATTAACAGTTTAAGTATATAGTTTTACATTACGTAGTATGCTTACATATGGTTGTATAACTGATATTCTGTAAAATGTTATATGGCTCTCATGTTGATAATATTTGATAATTGTTCTGCATTTAGCATAAGCAATTAGGGGCTGGAAATGTAAGAGCCATATTGATACTTGTAATGCTCACCGCCCTTAAGCGGACAAGGTTAAGCAGCCCACGGAGCTACACAGTTTTTGATCATACACATAATGGAGAAGAATCTTGTAACTTTGTTTTTACTTTTTCAGTAAAGTTTTTACATGAACAGATGTTACTGCCTCCGAAGATTCTTCTGTGTCAAGCTTAAAAGCCAAGAGGATTGCTTAATAGTGGTGGTAAAGTGCATTGAGAAATATTGCCCCTACAGTGTTATTCACCAAATTTAATGCCCATTTATAGTGTAAGTTTTTTTTGTTGTTGTTGTTTTTACAGCCTTCCCACTTTCGTACAAAACAAAAACTCTGCAGCATCTGCTCATAAAGTGAGAAGTAATCTGTGACTCTTTTATTTAATCTTAACTACACTGTCATTTTTGACCTGTGTTTTGCATGCTTTTTTATTTTCATGTTTTTCTGATTACACCCTTGCTTTTAAATATGAAGAGAATACCCTTTCGTAGCTCTTTTGGCAAAGTGGCAAACTATAAAATCCTGGCTAACAGAGTCCCTGGATATGTTCACTGTTAGTAGTTCGGTACAGTAGTTTACCTGCTGTGTCTCGCAATATGCTGCAGATAAAATCTGCCCACTTTTAACTTATACTTTTCAATTCCAAGTAAAGTCACACATCATTGGTTTTGAGAGTTGCAAGACTTTTTTGATTTTGTCAAACATAGCCTGAAGTCATCAAATGAAGCACTCAAGGAAGACTCAACTCCAAGACGTGTAAGTACTGCACATCTACCTGTATCTCTGGTCGATGCCCTTAAATGACCCAAAGGTTTTAGTTTTGAGCTGGCATGTGTCTTGTGTTTAATGTCTAATCATCACCATTCTCTCACCTCTCTGCACAATTCGGGTGTCTCCAGCTTTGAACATTTCTCTCCTGTGACCCCTTCAACTCTCTCTTTGCTCCTGTCAAAGCCATTAGTTTGTGCTCAGCAGCACATATCTTATGGTCTTAAACCTCAACCGCAAACAGCCCTCGCTGTTATTCTCTGCACATCAGCTCACAGGCCACACTGGCCGAGTTTGTGTGAGTATGTCTGTGGTTGCTTGCATGCATATTGTTTGAGTGGCACGTGTATGTGTGGTATGTCCATGAGTCCATGCTTTTGTGCATGTGTGTCGGGCTGCGTGTCTGCATGCATGGACATGTGGTGTGCGTCCGTGCGTGCGTGAGTGCGTGTGCGTGCGTGCATGTGTGCGTGCGTGTGTGTGTGTGTGTGTGTGTGTGTGTGTGTGTAAGAGTGTGCATGCTTGCACTTGTGTGTGATAATGGGCTGTGTCCATCAGCACACAGAACACGAGGCCTCTATATCAGGCAGAAGACACACTTAATGCCTGTCACAGGGTCAGATCAAGTGTGTACAAAGGAGAATTGAATCCTTTGAAAAACAGAATCCAACCAAGGACAGTTTTCCCATTTGCCAAGGAGTAAGAAAGAGAGAGGTGTATAGAAAGAGGGGAGAGGGAGAAAATGGGAGAGAGAAATGGTGAAGGTGCCTGCAGGAGAGAAATGTGTTGATCTTTTGAGATGAAAAGCCCTACTTTCACAGACTGCAAAATGGAATGGTGGGCTTCAGGGCCAAGGCTATAAGAAGAGGAGTTTCTTTCCCCTCTAGGTCCTTTTGTTATCCTCTCATCAGTCCATCTCAGAGGTACGAGGCTAGGACGTGGGAGGAGGTGGGGTGGCTGTGACAACTGTCTGCCCCACCAGCAAAAGATGTCTCCCTCACCGGCCCTCAGGGGGGTAGATACATAAACTACCTTATGCTGGAGATGAACAGTAGAGGAAGAGGTGAGATTGAAGTTTGAAGCGGGCGCAGAGCAGAGGAGAGTGTTAATGAGGGGACGGCACAAGTAGAAAAGGTTCCACTGGGCTCTTTTTTAAAAGGTGGCCCCTCTCGCATTATATTCTTGACTCCCCTCCAGGAGGGCCTAATGACGCTCTCCAAGGATGGCAGTCTTGTGGAGGAGGGGCGGAGGGGGGGCTGACATACCAGGAAGAAGCACCCCGAACGCCACAGAGGAGGTAGCCAAGAAACGGGAGAGAGAATGGTGTCCCCACTAGAGAGACGAGTGAGAAGGAGCTCTTTTTCTCAAGACTCTTCATGCGCCCATCTTCCTCTCACTTCAATCTCTCTCTTTTTCTCCAGCTCACCTCTCCACCTCACCCATCTTCCCTTTTCTTGCTGCTCTGTCCTCTGGAGCAGGTTGGTAATTGTCACACACAGCAGCAATATTTTCCATTAACTTAATTATGTACAAAGAGCTAATACCTAACTGAGCTAAATGTGGACTTAGTTGTAATTTCAAGTTCCATCACAGGCAGAAAGGGGACCCTTAGGTAGCACCGGGTAGTTCAGTATATATAAAGATTTCTTAGAATTTCCAGTTTTTTTAGCCATCTCCAAAACAAATTCATAATACACACCCATCTGCCCCCAACCCCTTCTATTTCCCAAGAATGTCAGTATCCATAAACAAAATCAGAGGGTACAGTAAGGTCTCTAATCAAGGCAATCAGTGCTGTTTTCAGAGGTGTACAGCACTGCAGCAGCGCTGGTCTCATCTTTGTCTGTGCTTTAATTACTTGCTTTTACATTTTGATGGAGGGGGGTGACGGGGGTGATTGTGCCTTATCACCTATCTCCAAGGATAAAAGACTACCCAATTACTTTGTTTGGATGCTAATGATTGCATTTCATTAGTAGCCGCTCTTAGCCCTCCTCACCCAGTAAATGAATGAATATGCCGTAATTTCAATTATTGGAATTATGAAAATTGCTTTTAAAAAGACGGCACGGGTATCATCAGCTTTCCACTGTGACATAATGCCATTTTAATTTCTATAATAGTTTTAATTGTCAGTGGTCCCGCTGTGCATTAATCATTTAATTGTATTGTCTTTTTCTGCTGCAAACACCTACACCCCCTGAACACCCACACACTTTCCCTCCCCAGCTTTGAAAATACAAATCACAATCAGCACTATCATCTTGAGAGTGATGAGAGAGGATGAAAACAAAACCAAGTTAGAGGCATAATTCAAAGTTCTAAGATGGTCGAAGATAGTTTTTCTTTGTTAGTGTTTTTTGCAGAGGGAATACACAGTATTTGGACAACGAATTACCTTGGATTTATCTGACATTTGGTCAGATTTTTTGTCAAAAAATGATAAAAAGCTATTTGAAGCATGTGAAAATAATGTTATTTTATATTTATGCTGCAGGTTTTGAAAGCTTTAAGGATTCATGGCTCAAAGTCAAATTGAATACAGGTAGAACTCTATCATTCAAGATGAAGATATTAAGCTATTAGAAATATTTGTTATTAAATTATTCACTCTCTAAGCCTATACCTGGACACCAGATGTCTATGACTACATAGAAAGGTCAAAGGTCAAGGACGTGACACAGACCTCTACTGACAAGAACAGTGTCTTTGTAGCTATATTGACCTCCCATAAACAAGAAAACCAAAATTTATTTGTTCAGAGTTTATTTGTTCCTGTTCAAGAAAAATAGTGGCCTTATTCAACTACTTATTTTTGCTGATAGATAGATAGATAGATAGATAGATAGATAGATAGATAGATAGATAGATAGATAGATAGATAGATAGATAGATA
>JAPMOB010029832.1:0-14289 GCA_029875015.1 Lepomis gibbosus | reverse complement strand
TCTCACACATTGGAGCAGGTTTTTAGTCTTTCTTCTATTGCTACTGTGGAATGAAGTTGGTTCAATATAAACTAGGCCTAAGTTGTGTGTGTGAGTGTGTGTATATAAATATTCATATATAAATAACCTAACTATAAACTATTAAACAATTAAAAGTAGCTTAGATGTCACTAAGCCACGTTGCTGTAGCTTAGCTTGCTACATTTTCCAAGTGGCTTGTCCAACACTGAATACCAGGACCCTGAAACTGAGTCAGCTGATTGGAAATTTTTGTTTTTATTATTTACAGCACACCTGTAGTTCACATGCCAAAATATCTTCTGTGAAAAGACGTATGGTTCATAAACATGCTGCACTGCATTGCTGACATTTATGTACAGCTTGACAGTGTGGGGAAGAGGAGGAGATGGTATACTGTATACAGCAGAGAGAGAGGACATGTCACTCTCCTCAAATCTGACTTATACCTTTATGTATAAAGCTATTTAAGTCTGTTTTCAATCTATGAAAACAGAACAGCATGGCAAGTCGCACTAGCTCACACCTAATACTGCCCTCTCAATATTAGATGAAAGATAAACTGTCATTTTGTTCTTTATACTGTTTGCAGGAGCAGAGCCAGGATTTTCAAAACACCTAGTCCAGATTCCTCCTGCAGAACCCCTCCCGTTTAAAACATTTCTGATGAGTCATCAACCAAACAGTTGAGTTTCTGAGTGTTTTTAAAACATCACTAATGTTCACATTTCATTATTATTCATTTAACTTTATTATCTGTATTTTCTTGTTGTATTAAAGCTTTCTGCACTCTCCTGTGTTTTAATTCTGGTGGAGAATCCAAAATTCAGTTTAAATTATTTTGGAGGGTTTTGCCTAGAAACAGTCAAATTTTAAGATATGCTCTAAAAATACATGAATTATCCTTAGAGAACACCTTGTGTTAATGAAAAGTGATCGTCATTTCATTATAAACCCTTAATTCCTGTATATATTACTCAGTTTTCATCAAAAGCCACGATCCTGACTGTATAAATTGTTCTGATTCCTCCTGAAGGAGAAGGGGTGGTGGTGGTGGAACAGTGGATAAGATACATGCCTTTAGTTTAAGAGACCACTGTGGGATCGAATCCACTGTGAGACACCAATGTATCCCTGAGAAAGACACTTAACCCCTCGTACATCCAGAGGCATGCGACCTCTGACAAGTCGCTTTGGATAAAAGCATCAGCTAAACGTACGTATGAAGTGCCTCATCTCTTTTGTGCATTATATGTTTTAAATTATTATTTTTATCGGCCATCTTCAGAAATCGTGTGAACATTTGTTCTATCGTCTCATTTATTTCTCATATTTATTATTATTATTTATTATTCTGGCATGTGACTGCAAAGAGCTTTGCAACTTTGTTTTTGGAAAATGCTGTAAAAATGAAGGCTATTCTCATCAAGTGTCACACACCTGTGTTTTACCTGCTCTGTGTTTTTTCATCACATTGTGTTTTTAACTTAATTTAAGAAAACATTAAATGTCTTTGTTTTAAAAAGCCATTTTGACAACCATATGAGCCTCGCTGTTTGGTTCACTAATGCTGTGTTTTGACCAATAATGCTTCTCATTTTCTCCCACATCTGCAGAACATTCTGATGTAATTTTGTCCTCAAGCTATGAGGAACACCACAACTGCATTTAGGTGATATGCACCAAAAATACCGTTAATCTCAACGGGCCTGGTGCAAAAGTAAGTAAAATAAGACAGGAGAGTAGGTTTCCTGTGAGCTGGACTTACCTCAGAGAAAAGGAGGTTTTATTGGTTGAAATGGTTGCTGTTGTGGTCTCTTCTGACTGGCACCACCTGCCTGTGCTATCCTGGTCTGTTTGCTGGAAGCTTAACTCATCAAAGCTCGTGCACACCCCGCTCCCACAGGTGTACGATGTCTGATTTTGACAGTTGCTTCTGCCGTTCTGTCTGGGATAAAAGGTCACCTACAGGGGTTGGGAAAATACATCATTAACACTGTGTAGAAATATTTTATAGCAAGTTTTCATGTTTCTTCAGTGAAACACAGAAAGTGAAAAAAGGGGCATAATATTATGATTTTATAATTATTTTTTAGTATATATTTAGAATAAATGACTGCACCATAATAATTTGTTAATTTCACAAGCCAATAGACCCTGAAAATTCTTTTGTTCTCATTGGAAGACATAACAACACTAAACTGTGGCACTGTGCCGCAGGAAGAATTAAAATACATTTTATTTAAATACAACAGCCAAGCAACAGAATACTGAATTGTCTGAATATATAAATTAACTGATCCAATAAATTATTATTATTGCACTTACCACACACACACACACACACACACACACACAAAATAACTGATGTTGACAAGGACTTTGACGAGGACAAGGGCTGTCTGTATCATGTAAAGATCTATCAGCTAACAACAAACTAATAGAGTGGATAGACATTAGATGAGGAGCGTACCATCAGAAATACAAAGTTAAGGTTTTAGGCAGTTTTTCATGTAGTGGTAAAATTTGAGATTTTAGTCTATTTTGCTTCCACGTGTATTCTTTTACTCTAATGGAAAGAAAACTTGCAAAATACACATTTAGATCGGTTTGCATCTGTACATCTCTTCTAAATTAACTAAAACAATCTAATCTGAAGATTTAAACAACATTTCAGGGGAAAAGACTCTTCATGTAAGTCATTAACTGGGGAAGTTCTGTGGTGATTCTTTAGTTATTTTATTCCTCCTATTCACTGCAGTGCCTTTGTCAAATGTGTGCAAATTACTGCATTTTAATTAGTTAACGCCTAATTTGCATATTAATGTTGCCTGTATGGTCTCCATTACATAGGGGAGACCGGGTAGGGTTGTAACACTTTTTGCTTCAGCAACAATAACTCGCTAAATTTTTTAGCCAGAGTTCTCAAACTTTTATGCAAAGTACTCACATTTGTTCACTACAAATGGCACCAGTTCAATCCTCTACAAGAATTTCACAGAGATTTGACAAATGGATGCTGGTAACCCTGGAGTCCAGGCTTCATGGGCCCAGACTGTAAAGGGCAATATTAAAATTAAGAAAGTCCCCAGTTTTATGTACAGTGGATGGTTCTTTTTAAACTGTTACGACCCACCCCAACCCTGTCAGCCAGTGTTTAACTGGCTGTATTAACATAGTGGTTTGAAATTAGATCACATGTTGCCAAAGAAACTATATTTCAATTTGATTTAAGTCAAACAATTTTATCGCCAATAGTATAGATAATAAACATAGTCTTGGTCAAAAAATTTATTTTCTGACTTCAAAATCAGTTTTCTCCATATATTCTGAATGTATCAGTTTCCAAGTAGGTAAATACTGAAATGATCACCTGACTCCTATCATATCTTTAATTGGTGGAATTGGTGTTGTTACAACTCTCCCCAACCATAACTCGTCTCCCCTACATTTGCCTGTACGGCCATGATATATTGACTTTGCTAAATTTCAGCTAACTTCTTACATTAGCTCAGCTCATGAGTCATGCATGCTAGCAAGACATAGGCTTTTGTTTGCCTTCTGTCTTTATGCTAATTAGCGGTAAACTCGAGGCACTCTTGGCTTAGTCTTTTGTTAATCACCTCTCACCTCAACACAAGCCAATAAATACATTTTATTTAGTTTTACAGGAAAGATGTGCGCAAATCTTTTTCTTTTTAAATTAAAGCACTCCAGAAAAAGGGCAGGTGCTTGAGCCCCTTTTGATGTCTACGTGTGCATTTGCCTGCTCAACAGGTTGTACAAATACCACAAGGTTTTGTAAAGGCAAGTCAGTAAATGCAATGTTGAGGACAGTAGCAGGTGTCTACTCTACATTTTCTTTTAACTCAGACACAAACAAGTCAACCAGCATAACTTCTTTAAGAAATAAAAAGTTAAATTAGTAGCAGACTTGTGAAATTGGTTTGCTATTAATCAACTGGAATACCTCCAATGTTGTGATTAATTTTGCTGCTTTGTCTCATATATCATCTCAATATCATGAATATGAACTAAGAGGATAGAGGATAATGATAAAAAATTGCGTACCTTAAACGTCCCATCTGTCTTCTTCAAAGGAGGCATGATACTAATGCTACCTCCATAATAGCTGAGAGTGGAAGTAGTCCCCAATAATGCGAACAACAGCAGGAAAACAGCACCTGCCTCCATGGTGTCTTGAAAAATCTGTTCATGCAAAAGCTTGTTCAGTCAGTTCAAATGTCAGAGATGTGAGAGGTGGTTACCTTGGAATTCACCCAACAGGACCGACCAGATCTGCATTGTACAGTAGCAATTTACGATGTTTTTAGAAAAAGAAGCACTCATTGTTGAAATCTTTAAGTAATCAACGATGACAGATTCTTTGTTGGAGGACATTCAAGCATATGACAGTTGTTGATTCTCAATCAGTAAGTGTCATAATTTCAAATCTCATAGAGTCAATATATTATTACTAATAAATTACTTACAAACAGCATTTTATGTTGGAGCTCATTGAGGTGGAGACTATTTGGACTAGTTTAATTTAAAAAATCATATTTTACAACATATATTTTGTCTACGTTATATGTATTAGTAATATAGTAATATACATGTATGACATTTATTATAACTTTTTTTTTTTAGAATTACAATCCAAAATGTAGTGGAGTAAAAAGTACAATATTTCCCTCTTTAATGTTGGTAAGTAGAAGTGCCATAAAATGTAAATTCTCATGTATCCGTCAAGTGCCTGAAAAGTTTAATTAAGTACTTGAGTAAATTAAGCTCATTCGACAACTGGCTGGTGATGAAGGGACACAAACAAAACTAGATATGAACTTAAAATCGATGAATTTCTGTGAATTATCTTTAAGGCCCCCCAAAAAATCTGTTTTCTCGAGTAACTTGAGAGAGACGGGGAGCTGCAAGAACTTCGTGTCCTACAAGAACACAGGTTTGGTTATTTCTGTATTTGTGTTTTTGTTATTGTTTTGAAATGAAATAAGGTATATTTGACAAAATATGAATCAAAATGCTTTTTTTTTGCAAAATGTCACTTACTTCTAAGGGGAATAGTCTGAAGAGTTTGTTCTTCAGACTGTGGTGTTGCTGGGCTTTTCAGGTTGTTCCTTATTTAGTTGTATTTAGACAAATGTGTTATAAACATACGTGGACCACAGCTCAGCATTTCAGAAATCAGAAATCAGAATGAGGTTTATTGGCAGGTACATTTTCACATATGAGGAAATAGAACATAAATATAGAAATATAAATACATATAAAGTAAAGTGCGGAAGAGGATTAGGGCCATGTGTGAATTTTTTTTAAAATTCTGAGTTTAAAGTCAGAATTCTGAGTTTAAATTCAGAATTCTGACTTCTGACTAATCTCAGAACTCAAAAAAAATTCAAATGTGGCCCTAATCCTCTTCCGCAGTAAAGAGATGCACAAGTATAAAAAATAATACAATAATACTAAAATACAAATGAAAAAAAGAATGAAAAACACACAGGATAAATTATTGAATTGTTGAAATTTTATTCATCCATCGCATGATTACACACTCTTTCTGATGACAAATTGTGCTTAAATTCTAAAACACACTTCAGAAAAATTCAAAACAGAAAACTCGGAATTTCTGAAAATGGAATCTGGCAAAGATTTAAAAGGATTTCACAGCATCCTGTCCATGGTGATGTTGCCCAATATCTGAATGTAGCATAACTGTAGCAAGCTCCTGCAGGGGGTTGTAACTTTAGCGGTAAAAATGTTGAAGAGGAACGGAAAATGTGATGATCCTTAAACAGTAAAAATTTGTGAGCCGTGTCTATGACGACACCACATATCTGTAACATGGCCACTCTGCCACACAAGTAGTTTTAGGGGGTCTACCATCCCCCCTGAACAAAATCCTAGAGAAACACTTCAGGGGATTTTGGTTTCTCATGGCGTTAAAAGAGGGTATAAGTGGTGATAACTAGAGGTCGGCCGATTAATCGGTCGATTTTTGGCATTTTTTAACATAATCGGCATTGGCCAATATCCAAGTATATCAAGCCTGGCAGGAGACAAAGGCCTCCTGCATGGAATGGACACAATGAAACCAAGTGAAAGAATAATAAAACACAAACAACAAGAAACATAATAACAATCTAAGACATAATGCTAATCTACAAAGAGTACAGCCATGGCACAGTAATTTAATCAAATGATTAAGACAGCAAGCAGCAGGGCAATTTAACAAAACCAAGTAGCATCACATGAATCAGTTAAAGGTGTATGTAAATAAGTTCATGATTACGCCTTTAAAAGTGGCAGTGGTGACTAGAGTGGAGAGTTTGAATGCTTTTTGCGATGTGTTTGCTGTAGGTATTTGAAACCGGATGTGACTAGAAGAGTGAGTGCTGAAGGCGCTAAAGGTGGAGTTGGAGAGAAGAAGTAGATGTGTGTTAGGCCTAAGAGGGGTTTTTTAAATAAGGGTTTTATAAATAAGCATAAACCAGTGGCTCCTACGTTGAAACGCGCTTTCCCCATAACTTCTCTGTACATTTACAATACATGCATTTATTGATTTTATCCAAAGCGTCTTACAATTGCTATATCTGTCGGAGATCGCACAACTCTGGAGCATCTAGGGGATGAGTGCCTTCCTCCCAGGTCTCTCACACCAAAGGCATGTGTGTTATCCACTTTACCATCACCACCCCTTGGCAGGAATGCCAAACACTTCAGGATTGGAGAAGTGAGCCTGTCAGTTTAGTTAATAAACTCTTATAACTCCTCTAACCTCTACATGCATTTCCTGTGCTCCTCTTCTGCTTACGATTATCTTTACTATTTTTGAACTCTTACTTCTTTCCTGGGTATTTAACCCATTGGTGTCATACACACTTATACCTCTTGCTACTATCTATTGTCACTTGTAGATCTCTTGCTGTATTAATGCTTTATTGAGACTTGTATGTTGTTCCATAAATGTAAGTTGGTTTGGATAAAAGTGTTTGCCAAATAAGTAAATGTAAATGTCAACACTTTTGTGGTGTTCACATGCAGAAAACCCAGACCTTTACAGGAGAACTTTGTTTAAACACTTTAAAAAGATGTAGGCCCAATACAGTTCTTTTTAGCTGCTAAGACGATCAAAACTGAAGCCACTTTTTCAAAACTTTTAACACAGTCAGCATTACCAACATGCATCTCGGCCAAACAGTTTATCTCACCTCCAAAAGTCACTCAAACCCTCAACAGACTTCATACAAGAATCAAATAAACTTGTTATTTATTAGTTATTATTAGTTAATTCTCACTCAGAAAGCATGCATTGTCACTCATAACACGCTGACCTACAAAACATTAACAACGGGAAGCATTCATTTGTTGAACTTTTAACTTTGAAATGAAATTCTCAAAACAACTTGATCATCCTCCACATTATCTAGTAGATTGTGCACATCATATGTAAAACACTTTCTCATTCTTCTAAGAAACTGAATTGCAAAGGCTGACACATTTAATCTGTCTGCTGTTTCTGACATTATCAGTTGCTTGCTGCCTGTCATGTGGATTATGTATTCTGTTTCTAATCACAGAACACACAGACAGGAAAGTTTACATTTCTTATGATGTAATTGTTTCTGTTGTGCTACGCAGTGCTGTAAACAAGCTCGTCTTTTTCTTTTTTGCGTCACAATTACATGCTCTGTCAACAAATTACAGTGCACACAGTAAAAGCGTAACTGGGAATCCTGTCCAATCTCTTGCAATGTATAACTCTGTACTGTTGAAAGTGATCTATGTGATCTATGCCACACAGAAAAAGTTAGCCATAGTTTACAAATGCATAGTTTTACAAATGTTACAGAAAGGATGATTCAAAAAATGTACCAAAGCGACTGAGAAAATCTGTAAGAATAAAGTATTTTTACTTTATTAACTGTACTATAGTGTATGTAACAAGAATGTATCAGAAATGCTGAAACCAAATACAAGCACATTTCCTGCTTCACACTCAGTTTGCAGTTTTACTGTAAATCCACATTCAAAACACTCCACACAGTTCTTGTGTGTCTAAGATTTTCTTTATATATCTGTGTCGTTGCTGCAAAATTACAGGATATTTGCCATCATTCTGTTTTAAATGTGTTTTTAACAGTGTGTGTGTGTGTGTGTGTGTGTGTGTGAATACTAAAGAAGACCATGGTCTCTGTATAAACTGATTTTTTTGTGAAACTGTTGAGCAACTCTTTCAATCATTGCGTGAGTGTAAGTGAATTAGAACAAACTAGTAAGGAAGTCAGAGTTGTGTTAATATATTAAACATTTTGTTTAAAACATGTTTTAAATAAATAATCATGAGAAGTTGTTTCCATTTAGGCCCTTGCCCCCCAAAATGTCTGTACACGTCCCTGCCTATGGATACTTAGTACGTGGACCTAACTAATCTTTCTCTTTGATCCTGTTAAGGGCTTAATGCTAATTAGTTGAGCGGTATTTGATTAAATAAGAGTAAAAATTGAGAAATTATTTTACAAGCTACGCAGAAGTCGTTTGACTTTAAACCCATTTTTTACGCAGGAATTTTACGTGTCAAGGACAAAATCGTGTTTGATCGATTTGGGGCACGCGAGGATCCGTAGTGACGCCACTTGTTGGAAATTGTCAGAGTGGCAAGATGGCTACGGAACCAAATAAGACCGAAATCCTAACCATTTTCAAAAGATTAAGATCCATTCCTACAAACAAGGTAACCGAACCAGTCTCCGCCGTTGATCGTGTGTCGATCCGTTGTTAATGCGGCTTGTGTTGGCAGCTCGTCGCTTAGCTTCATGTGTCCCGTTAGAGGCGATGAGCCGGACGGCTAACCGTACGTTAGCTGGGCCTAGCTACACGGTCAGACAGCTAACGGGAGCTAACGGCTGCTAGCCTGCCGGTAAAGCAGTCAAACATAAAGGCCACGTATACGATTTGTGTCTGCCGAGGAAGCTGAGCACCTAACCCACACTAGGTTAGGGAAATTAAAGGAGAATGTGTCAATAGGTTGGACTAAGCTCTAAGATACATCTAAAAATATAAGACACGCAGCTCAGTAAAAACGTTACACATTATCGTAGCGTTTGGTGGGATTGATCCATATGTCGCTAATGCTAGCAGTTCAGTTTAACGTTATACACGTTTGATTTATAGTTTATAGTAATGGGGGTTTGGGTGTATGGTTTGCAACAGTGGGAATCAGAGTAGCTCGTTTTAATTTAAAGGACCCTAAAGAAAAAGGTGATCTTGGTTGTAAAGAGTCAGCCTGTCCCCCTTTTCAATACATCTTAAATAATGGAAGATAAGGGCTGTAACCTATTATTATATATCTTTATACAATGCTATGACAATTACTTTCATGGTCAGCCAATTAATTGTTAAGTCTTTAAGATTTAAAAATGACAGACCGGAGGAATACTTAAAGATGAAAACATAACATTTCTTGTTTTGCCTGATCGGCAGTCCAAAGTACAAAGATATACAGGTTACAATTATGTCCAAGAGAGAAAACCAGCAAATCCTCACATTTGAGAAAACTGCAACAACATAATATTTGGCCTGTTTTCTTGACAAAAAGCTTGACTAATGCGTGCTTTCCTGTCAGAGCCATATGTTCAGTTTAATATTAGTTTACAGTAAGAGTACATATCTATACATTTTGATTTTATAGTTTTAACTGAGCTGGTTTATACTGTACTGAATCAGATTGGCAGGTTATGTTTAGTCTTTGTGGGACACTAAAGAAAAAGGTAGTTTTGGATGTAAAGGGTCATTTTGACCCCTTTTCAGTATGTCTTATAAGTATTTCTCCTTGTGCATTAATATATCAATTAATTTCCTGAATAATCATTTCATTGTTTAGTCTTTTGGATTTAAAAGTGACAGGCCGAAGAGTCCAAGTTAAAAACTTCAGATGTCTTTTCTTTTATGTGACGACAGTCCAGAATAAAAGATGTTTAGTTACAATCATATCCAAAAGAGAAAAGCAGTAAATCCTCACTTTTGAGAAAACTCCCAGAAAATAACATTTGGCATTTTTTTCTTGAAAAAAAAAATACTGATATGGAGAATTAGTTATCAAAAACCTTGATAATAGATTAAATGATCTAATTGTTTCGGCTCTACTAGAGAGCAACACACAAATGTTGCCCAACATTGCGGGCAGTCCAAGATTTCTCAACACTTCCCCATTTTTCGCTGTAAAGTGAAAGTGGCTTGGTCGTTCGTTTTTCATCCCGTAATGTGATTACCAGTTGTTTTTATTATTCTAGTGTGTTTGCCATGGTTATTGATGTATTTGTGTTTATTGCCTCCACTCTCCCAATATCTCTATAATGTTTTATAGTTGTGACTTGACCGTAAGCAAACGATCACTATAGTTATCTTTTTATGTTAATGTTTAAAATTAATTGAAGTGTCTTTGTGGATGGGAACCAGAGCTCTACTCTACATATGGCACCGACTGTATGACTATTCATAAAGAGGGATTGAGCTGAATTGAGGATCCACAGATATGTTTTTTATTCAGTTCAGGTAAATCAGGTTTTTTAGCCCTCTGAGGCAAACTTTCTTTTCTTCCTTTCTTGCCTTAATGTGATAGTGAAAATATGGTTGAGATGAAGGAAAATGTCGGGATGACATGCAGCATTGGTCCTTTGCCAGAATCACACCAGGCATATGCACACCTGTGGTTACGCGGTATGCATCTTAACCACTAAGCCACTGGACGCCTACGCCAGCTATATAAACCCACCTTCACTGTAACCAAAATGCACTTAACCTTTAACGACAACATGTAAGAGAAAAACATGCAGTCACGTCACATGAGCTTTACTCACTAGACACATGTTTGTTGTATTACGGTGGTTGCGTTGCTTCGAAACAGTGTAACTACCCCCATGTTGGGTACTCAGGCATTTCATAACAGCTGTCCTATTTAAAATAGTAATAAAATATAAATGCTGTTTCTCTACAGGTATGTTTTGACTGCGCTGCCAAAAACCCCAGCTGGGCAAGTATTTCATATGGTGTGTTCTTGTGCATTGACTGCTCTGGCATCCACCGCTCCCTGGGAGTGCATCTAAGCTTCATCAGGTAGGTTTCAGTGTATCACAAGAAAGATCATAGCTGTCATAATAACACCGTAGTGTACCTGATTGACAGTTTTAGTGAGCGATTTGAGAGGAAAGCATAAGCACTACTTCACTGCCAGGTACAATGTGTGCATTTCAGCTACCATCCGTGGTTAGAGGAATGTGGCAAGTCTACAGATTATACGTAACTACAGAGACTCTTAGTGTTTTGTAATGCCACAATCTGGTGTACCTCACATACTGGAGTGTTGACTTTCCGTATTCTTCCCCTTTTCCCTCAGGTCCACCGAGTTGGACTCTAACTGGAACTGGTTTCAGCTTAGATGTATGCAGGTTGGAGGCAATGCCAATGCGGTATGTCAGACTGAAAATCTATTAAAAACAAGATTTTTTATGTTAATGACTCATGCTCTGTGCAGTGTAATTTGATAGTATTGTTGGGGCAGATTTCTGTGGTGTTTGATGTAATGCAATAACTCCCTTTCTCCTTTCGTTTGAAGACCGCTTTCTTCCGCCAGCATGGCTGCTCCACAAACGACACCAACGCCAAGTACAACAGTCGCGCAGCCCAGATGTACAGGGAGAAGATTCGGCAGCAAGCAAATGCTGCGTTGTCTAAATATGGCACAGATGTGAGTATCAGTCACATGGGAAAACAAGTCTGATCTCGTAGCCCATATCATGACTTCATTGTAGGCCATGTGTCTGATTGGTTGGTCTGCCAGGCTAAGTCCTGGGCTTTATCGATAAAGCTACGGTGCAGTTGCTTTTTTTGTTTATTATATGCATCTAATCAACTAACAACTGCAGTTTCAACTTTATTTCTATGGCAATGAAAGCAAACCACATTTCAGCCTGTTAATGACTTGCAGGAGTACACATGCCATCTGACGCAGCAGGCCCGACTTTATTAATCCTAGATGGAGCTCTCAGCCAAAGAACAAACTCACACTCAGTTAGAGCTGCAATGATTAATCGGTTGTCAACTATTACATTAATCGCCAACTATTTGGATAATTGATTAATCAGTTTGAGTAATTTTGACAAAAAGAAGAACATCCTCTCTGATTCACGCTCCTTAAATACTTTCTTGTTTCTTTGCTCCTCTATGCCAGTAAACTGAGTTTCTTTTGGGTTGTGGACAAAACAAGACATTTGAGGACGTCATCTTGGGCTTTGGGAAACACTGATCGACATTTTTTACCATTTTTTGACTTTTAATAGCCCAAACCAATAATCGATTAATGGATTATAATAAGAATCTACAGATTCTTTGACAGTGAAAATAATGGTTAGTTGCAGCTCTACACTCGGTGAACCCTTTATTGGCCCTGGAGCATTCAGAGCGATGTGTGTTCACATTAAGCTGCCTGCCTGTGTCTTTTATTACACATTTCCCCTCCCCTCTCAGCGTCTCTGTGCCTGTCAAATAAAGCACAGAAGCCTGAAGCAATCTTACCTAAAAAACAAATCCATTGGGAACACGTACGGTGAGCATGAGAAGTTTCTAACAACCGAGTGGAAACTATTCTGATCCAGGATGTTTCAAAGCAAGCAAAGTATCTGCAGCTAGTATGTGATATGTTTCTGTTTAGTAACATCCACCCAGGTGAAATAACAGAAATGAACCTGTGTCCTATGGATGGCGGACAAATCACATAACAGTAGTTATCTTTCGTGATTATCAGTGTCCGAGCCATGTTAGCAGATCTAGTTCAGAGTCCACAAGGTGTTTAGTAATGACAGTATGTGATGATCACATCACAGGCAACATTAAAATTCCTGTGTGAACATAATCAGTGGAGCTGTCTCATAGGATAACAAACACTCTTCCTCTCCTCGTTGCAGCTATGGATTGACTCCTCTGCAGGAGGCACTCAGGCGGCTCCTGAGAAGAAAGAGAGTGACTTTTTTGCTGAACATACACTGGTGGGTTTGTTTTTGCAAAGTCATGACTTTCTGCGTCTTCAGTATTATTAGTTTGTGATTAAAACAAAGTCTCATATGCAGAAATGTTTTATTTTCTGTGTGGAACACGATGACTTTAGTTTCTTATTCATTAATTAAAGGTGGAATTATTTGAGGTCTATAGAAATTCAACAGTTTAAAAACATTTTGGCAAATATTTTTTGATATAAATATACAAACATTTTTGAAAAACATTTGAGAATTGAACTGTTGTGAACAAGGTGGTAACTGTAAAAGTCACTGGAAATTGAATTAGCATCAGTAACAACTGCGTAGGTGTTGCCTGTTACAACACTGAACTATAATCACCATTAAATGAAGTAGTGTGTTAAGCATTTGCAAGCCTGCATTAATAACATATTGTTGACATATCTGTACTGCAATGTCTTGTTACCACAGCTGATACAGTGAACGTTGAAGTCGATATATCTGTGATAAGATAAAAGGACATGATGTTGGATTTGTGATGTGGTGGACCAAATGCATGAAATTATTTTTAAAAATTTACCTGGCTTTATGAACTCTTGGACGCCTGATTGGGAATATTATTTAATTCTGATTTTTTAAAAATGTTTTCAGCCTGCTAATGACTGGAGCATGGCGCCGCACTCTGAGCCGGAGCAGAATGGAGCCACTGTCACTCCACAGCTGACGGACACAACGGCCAAAGGCCAGGATGAGAACCGTTAGTAAAAGAAACCTATATATTACCTGTCTGTCAAAGTCTGTCAAACAGTTGTCTTTTGTGGCTCTGGGGGGCCCCCCCCCCAAACCTGGCAATAACAGGAAGAGATGTCACTAAGGGGTTCAAAGACCTTGTTCCAGAAAGTAGGAGGGCATAAGCTTGACTAAAACATCTGCTACCAGGTTGCAGTGGTGGATTTACGTGGTGGGATCAGAGTTTAGGTATATTCTTGCTAATTTAGCATTCTTGTAGCTTGACCCATACATTAGAGCTTAGATCGGGCCCAAAAAATCAAACCCGACCCGAGCCCGTGCACGTTGTGTCCGAGACCGACCCGACACATTAACTGTATGTATGAGCCCGAGCCCGATTTAAACCCGACCATTTTTAAAACATTATGTAGGCGTTGTAACCGGGGGCGTCGCCAGATAATTTTTTTAAGCAGGTGCTGAAAGGGTGCTAGACCATATACAGGGGGTACATATATTA
>JAPMOB010029785.1:0-17921 GCA_029875015.1 Lepomis gibbosus | reverse complement strand
GGTAACAAAAGCTTAAAGTTGTGTTACTTTAGTCTAAGCATGGGTCTATAGTGTTCAAGCAACGGGCAAAAACTGTAAGTTCCTTCCCCTCCCCAATCCTATGCCCCTGTCCCGAACACATACAAAAAGCCCATCCAAGCTGTGATCATTCAGTATAACTGCCTTCAAACCACCATAGATTGGATTATTAGGCCCATCTTTACATCTAAACCTTTCTTCACATTGTGCATCATAAAATCATAAAACATATTAGCGAATGTTAGACATCAAAGGACCTATTTCTTCTTCAAGAACACCCACATTTTTCCCACACTGTCAATAAAACCTTAGTCATAATTAAAAGAAATATGCAAGTAGTTAAAAATATATATATAGATATTAAACAGCTGGCACATTTATCCACTACAGAAGTAGTAACTTTTTATTATTAGAGTTTTGGGGTAAAAAAAAAAGAAAGATAATTCATGCATCGAAGGACAAGACAGACATCAATGCAACACCATCAAATGCACATACACGCACAGACACACCCATCTGATTTTCACACACCATCTCCACAGGGCTTATACAAAATCAGAGAAGCCTTGCACAGATAAACTGCAACTGTCAAACATCAAAATCCAGTTTCTCTTATCTTTTAGCAAAGACAAAGAAAACTGCCATGTAACCAAAGCTGGGTCAGTAATCTGTAAACATGGTGTGAAACCAGCAGTGTCACGTATTGTCCTGGTTTTCAGTATCACCTTTCACTCCTCTGTACATTTGCTATAAAAATACAATGAAAATTGATTTTTGTTTAAAAAGAAATATTTATTAGTGTCTTAGCACATTGATTACATAAAATAAATTCATTAAACAAAATTATTTAAAAAAAACATACATACAGCCTCGAATTTGGAATTATTTGAGTAAATTGATTGTTTATTCTGAAAAGGCAGGGTTTGCTAATGGAAAATAATCTCTGCACAACTTTTATGTCATACCCAGTTTGCACCACTTTCTCCTCCTTAGATGGTTATTACAAGGAAGCAAAAACAGCACATGTATAGTGTATGTGTAGCATATGTAAGTCAGATTCTGAGGATCCATATATACATATGTAGTAAAGGTTCCCCCTATTTGGTCAGTACTTTTCACATTGACCTGAGATATTCTTGAAACCAAGTTGATTATTTAGTGCAGTGACTTGATATCAGGAAAAGGGGCGAGGCACATTGAAAGTGGCCTGAGAGCGTCAAACAACAGTTTGTCCCTCCCCTGTTGTAAAAAAAAAAACAATGTTCATATTAAGGCTATAAAGCCTGACGGCAAAGGAAATGGCTCAACTCTCGATTGTGTTGCTTTTAACAACACTTGTTGCACTTTGTAGATTAAGAAATTGGTGGGGACGCCATGTTCCAGACCCCCATAAAGCCTTTTACTGAGGCCTTCATGACTGCATCTTTACTCATGGCTCTTTGCATTTGACAAAAAAACAAACAAACAAAACATCGATTACCAAATCTGCCCCAAGCATGTCAATCCCTCTCCTGTGCTCCCACCCCGTAACCTGTACAAGTACTTGGTCATTAGCACTTTGGTCAGCTATACCAGCATAAACATTGACTTCGGCACGAAGTGTATGACATATTTCAGGAAAAGGAAGAAAAGGAAACGTGAATATGTAGTGGCTTCTTAGAGTGTGGTACAGGTTCCCTTTCTTAAAAACTTCTGTAACTGATTGATCTCCACTTGACAGTTTCAAAAGACTACATTTCTTATTTAAGGATGAGAAGTAGTAGTACAGTATTTTCAGGAGCCAATTCCTGGCAACAATTCTCAGGCGTTTCGTAACTTCTGCGCTTTTATTTCAAAGCACAGTTCTGCTACATTTGGAAAGCCTGGAGACCTTGTTTTTAGATGCTCTCGCAGACAGATTATTTTTAAAATTTAAGTTTTGCAGACCTTAGCATAAATCAAAAAGCTAATTATCAAATTTAAAATGCTTTAATGGTGTGACAATTTATTGTTTAAAAGTGTCAAATTACAGAAAACAACTTTGATTCTGGTCTGTAGTGCTTTTTGTGACAAGTGTAGTGAAATGTGCAGCTTCTCAAGACTACATTTTTCTTATTTTCAATGTGAGGGATAAATCAAGAGAAGGTATGAAAAAATAGACTGCACAGCTATTCCCATAATGCATTATTAGTGCAGGATTTTCCTCTTGGACGTATGCTGTCAGCTGTGCAATGATGAAGGAAAAAGTGCAAAAAAATTGAATCATCTGCAGTATGAAAGTTACATCAGCAGAAGAGAATTGTACTGTTAAGACACTTGAATTTAAAAAGGCATGAATCCACTAAATGACTCTGACTTGGAATTTTTTTCTAAATAAATGTGTGTGTGTGCATGTGAGAAATTAAGACAGAGAAGGAGACAGAGAATCAAGCCACTTCAATTCAACATTCAAACAAAGTGAAGGCAGTATTTGGACTCTTGCGGTCCATCTCCACAAAACTGCTGATGACTGGCTGATGGCCCCGCGGTGAACAATCTGACTGACTACTGTTTTGGTGCAGGATAGGGATTGGCTGGAAAGTGGCTCACATTTTGTTGAAACACTCCTTGGCGTTGGACCACACCTGGACGCCCTGAGTGAGAACCAGAGTGATTTTGAGAGAAAGGCAGCAAAAACAAGGCAATGTTTTAGAAAAACAGCCTGGTGAAGAATCATCAGACCACACAATGCCTGGCATATTTAAGTAGGGAAATATAAAAGAACAAAGACAGAACCCCATACCTTCTTACACATGCTGATCTGCATAATGGCATAGCTGATTAGTGCTTCGCGCAAATCTTTGTCCTTCTGTTCCTTAAAACGTTCAATGTCTTCCCAGGCTGTTCGCACAAACTCTCTGAAGACACAATCACAAACAAAGACATTTGCTATTGTCAGTAATTCTGTGGAATAGTAGGCTTGGGTGGTGGGTAGAGGAAGAAGAACATGAACAAATAGTGTGGTTCCTTATTTATGTGCAAGTTCCTGCGTTTCTTCATTGATACAGGTGTTTTCTGTTCATCAAAATTACTGATGTCTTTATAATCCTACATAGTACCTGATTGTGGCTGCCTGGTCAATGAAACTTCAGGGGAACAACTCTATCCACCACTTTGTGCTTGGAAAAAGTAATCAGGTACCCGTTCTCCTATTATTGATGATCCTGCCTTAACAACCACTTATGTTCCAAAGTAGGGGTGATACATTTACATTATTCTGCATAAGGGTTGAAACAACTCATCGGTCATTCTCCAAATGAAGAAAACATTGTGTGACTACAAAACAGACTATATAGAAGAAATGAGTGAGAGGAACAGACATCTAAGACTGAAAGTAGGAGACATTTAAACAAATTGGTAAAAGGATTGGTGTTGAGCTCACTGGCACTCTGTGTTCTTCTCTTTGACCATTTCCTCTCCCTCCTGGATACTCTGCTCCAGGGCTGCCAACCTGCTCTCCCTCTGCTCCTGGCTCTCTTGGCCGAACAGTTTACTGGTCATCCCCTTTAGAGAAAAGACGCGCACCGTCTGTGTGCGCACACACACACACACACACACACACACCACAAATGAACTGATCCATTAAATTGGATCACAAAAATGTTTTTCATTATCCGCCTTATTCTACTGATTGATTTATAGTGCTTTTGTGTAACTAGTGCAGTGCCCGTACAATTCTGTTTCAACGCATTGGTTTCTAAAGTTTATCAAACCTGCATGATGACGATAACTCGGTTTCGACAATTCACTACCACAGTGGTTTTCAACTATAGCATTAAGCTCAAATACTATTCGCAGTAGCCCATTGTGTAATGATCTTCCTGTTTCATACAAAGCTAGAACTTAATAAACTTTTACAACATTTCAACAACCACATTACATTGGCCTATATCAAATATATTTTGTCAAAACCTGTGTGGTGACGATAGAGAAGGCTGCAATCAACACACACGTATCCTGCATTGTCTCAGTAAAAAAGTACAAAACTTACTGTATTGGAATCCTGATAGGGATGAGAAGGAAGATGCTAATCGGGTAATGTTATCTCTGAGCATATAAGCCCCACCCCCGCGAGAGTGCCTCACCAATGCTGTTGCAGAGTGGAGCGGCTTATGCTAGAATGTAGTTTATTATTCTGAAAGTGTTATGCGTTCAAATTGCACTAAATGTGAAACAGCACTTCCTTGAGTCCGCAGAAACACCTATGCTACGTGTGTGATCAACTGGATGAACAGTTCTCGACACACAGACAGACACACACAGAGATTCCTGCCTTTATTAGAAAGATAATGTGTAATTGTGACATGACACAGTATTGTTTGTTTATTTATTTAAAAGGGACAGTACACAATAATCAACATAGGGACTAATTCCAATATGTAAATGAGCCAGATTTAGCCAAGCAGGTTAATTTTCATCTGCAGTCCCTGGCAGGTTGATGTCACTGTGTGTGTTTACCACTTGTGTATTTGCCCACAGTGTGGATTCGGGATTGCATTTAGGTCTGGACGGGTGGAAACGGACGCTTTTGAAAACGATGACCCAGACAGCCACATTAACTTCCTGATTGGGTCTTATCAGTTTCAACGTGTCGTTCCCTGATTTGCTCCTATCTCGTGACAAATCTACCGACGATTAATTCAACATGAATAACAAATTGAAGGCGTTGCTGATCTTCACCAGGCGTTCAGCAACAATTCCAACTCATCGTAAGTCCAAGCAAAGACATCTCCTGTCTTACTTTTCGCTATTGCTGTTCTTTGTTTGTAGTATTGTCTGTAACTAAGAAACGAAAAGCAGAGCAGACACTATCCTTACTGTTTATACCCACATACACATGCCCAGTTTACATGAATGGTCGTGTGATATCGGATTTTAGGCGTGGATGGTGCTAAAATACTTGGGTGTACAGAGATCGTTCTCGTTCTAAAGTGCTGTTTTAACATATTGGTGTTATTATTAGTATGTTACCCCAGTAGCCAGCTCTTCTTTCTGTTGTTTCTTATGGGAGAGGTCCAGAGCTGCCAACTCCAACTCATACTGGATCAAATCATGTTTCCTACATACTGACCTTCATTAAACACACACAGACATACACAAGTGAAAATCTTTAAAATAACTTGCTTGAAATTCACATTATCGCTGCCAGACATTAACAATGAACTACGCTTTGAACCAAGAGGAGGAATATATGATTATTACATATATACGGGCGAAATAATTATTATTTTATAATTAATTAATCTGCAGTTTATAACTGTGTTTCTATTGACTTATTGATTAGTAGACAAGTCTAATGTCTAGTAGTCTAGAGCTGGCCGATATGGTCAAAAATGTTATCACTATAAAAACATTTCATATTATTCGATATCACTAATTATCACGATAAACATCAAATAATTATTTCTTTCAAGTTTAAAGGTTGATTTTTGCTCTTAAGTGAAAATTGAAGAAACCATATGGTTAGTTGTGTGGTTAAACTATTCCTCATGGTCAGAAGGTGACAAACACTTGATGACAAACAATGGATGACTTCAAAAATCTGAGGTAGAACATTCAAAACAATTATGATCAAATCTTTTTTCAAAAAATATGAATAGTAATCTTTTTTCAGTCCCTTTTCCTCAACAAAATAAATATCTTTAAAATGAAAAAAATAAGAGCTAATTTGTTTGTGGTTCAAATTAATTAAACCAGTCATATATTGATGATATATTGAACATTTGATATATTGTTATTGAGGAATATTATATTGCGATAATTATCATTATTGTTTTATTGCCCAGCCCTAATTGAGCCCATCCTTAAAAGTTAGAGTCAGCTATGTAACAAACAGTCAAGAACACTCCAGCAGGATAAATATATGTATGATGCCTAAATGTCAATTCCACTTTAATATCCCATTTGAATATGGCATCAACTTCACATTATGGTAAGACGTCTTCAAACCAAATGCCCATAAAGTGTGCTGACCTCATAAGCCAATGTGGCCATAACAAAACTGAGTACCAACTTGCTACTATAATGATCTCTCAAGCCTGATAGCAGAATTTTAGCATGACAGTTTCTTGTTTGGCCCGATATAGATATGTGCCCTTTTCTTTTAAACTCACACAGACGCTTACCTGACAGCATCAGTGTAGTAAAGGTATTCTTTCAGTTGGTCTGCATAGTGCTCTTCTTCCTCCAGAATGTCATCTATTGTTGCAGCATACCTGTCCACATACACACAAAGTATGTGATGCCCATAAGTGAACCCAAGAGGAAAAAAGAAAAAGAAATGCATCATGTGTGTGAATGTGTCTAAGTTAGTAGCTTAATGACTGGTCTATCAATACCTCAATAAACAAATTTAAGCGTAAACTAACGCTTGACTGTGTGAGAGGATACACTAAATGGAGCACATTTTTAGCCTATTACTTACGTGTCCATGTGGTGGCCAGCACTCTGTAGACCGTCTCCCATCTCTTTTTCTATAGCACTCCACTCACTGGAGACAGAACAATTCAGGTGTGCTTAACTTGAGTTCTACAACTCACTTCATTCTGTCAGTCCGTTAAAAGTCCAGCATTAAGACTTTTTCTTAGGAGTAAAGCAATAATTAAAGAAGTAAAGCTTCTTTAATTATTGCTTTTCACCATGAATAACAGGAATTACTATATGACCCCTTTAATACTGAATACACCAATATGTACTATGCATGTAGAAGAAGTATACATCTGTTTCCAAAAAAATATAAAGTCCGTAAAGAGACAGATTTTTAAAACAAAATTCAACCTAAAGTAAAATATGATATAGCTTACATGTCTCTTTAAGCAATTGTGTATTCATTTTATTGCATTATTATGATATTCCTGTAAAAATACAGTAACAACAGAACAGGTGTTTCTCACCTAAAGACTCTGCCATAGTTACCATGGACCTTGTAAACTCCATACAGCCTGTCTGCTACTCTCTAGAATAAAGACAAATAAATCATTGCTCATAACATCGATTCAAATTGCTTTCTATTAATGCCAAATGCTTGCAAGTGTTGACATTCAGACTGAGAATAAAAACACCTGGCAGCCCGACAAAAGGTTTTAACTCAATGTTATGGAAAGCCAGAAAAATAAATCCCAAGCAATACTGGTTAGGGCTGGGCGACACGGACCATAAAGTCACATCCGGGTACTTTTAGGCTGAATCCCGGTATAAAATATATATCTGTATATATCTGTTTTCTGCTAAGTGGGCTGGGGGGGGCAGGCAGTTTTAGCATGTTTAGTGTGCATGTTTTTTCTATTTGTAGTAGCTAGTTTCATATTTTCAGTTTTAATTATACTTATATATGTGCACCTTATATCATACATTCTCCACCTTATTTAAGTGTCACTCACTTACTGAATCTGCCTCCTTCAGTTCTCTTCACACTCACAGACCTAACATACCTCTGCTGCAAACACACCAGCGTGCCCCGCCTCTTTCCGTCTCTCCCTCCCTGTATGTCTGCTCCCATGACTTTCTCCACCAGCAGTAAGCTAAGTTGTATAAAGTCACCAAAAAACAACAACCTTGTCTTCTTGACTTTTCCTCCCGTGGTTCCGTTCACAGCCGCAGCTGTACCGCATGTTGAGGAGGCATGTTGACAACGTAACCTATCAAAACGAAAGTAACGTGGTAGCTAACGAATGACATTTGACTGGTGTGTTCGCTGTCGCTTTACCAGGTCCGTGCTTGTAATGTAATAACTCTGAGTTTCTCTGAAAAATGCTACAATGTGTCACCTAACCTGCACGGATGGCCAAAACTAAGTATTAGAGTGGGAAACACTGGCTGAACTGTTGTTTTTCTTATTACAAGTCAGGTCTTCAGAAGTGTAGACCAGCACTGTCTGTCCCTCTATGTTGTTAGAGAGTTTGTGAGTAGATGGCTGCTTGCAGATGTAGAGGGAGGGGCGGGGCTGCGCTGTGAGGGAGAGAGAGAGGAGCAAACGCTGGCAGGAAACATGATAATTAATTCAACATCAAACTGCATCGGTATTGTCTAATTTTATATCTCTTTTATATAGGTATACCTTATTATACCAACATAACATCCAGGACTTGGCAGGCGAAATGTCAGTCAAATGTGGATGCCCATGTAACACAATAAAAAATTACTGGACAAATCTAAGCACACAGCTAAACATAGGGGTGTGTGTGTATGTGTGCGTGTTTTTGTTTGCAAATGCCAAAACTTACCGCCCGCACCCTGAGTAACTGTGAGATGGCTGCGTTCAGTTCATCACTGTATTGTTTCAGTGCAGTGAATCGCCTGGAGAACACAACAAATGGATCATAACTCAAAAAGTGTTTAACTGAAACAAAACATTTCTTTGTTTCAGTTGTGGTTGGTTTGTGTGCTGCTCCAGAGAAACCATCACTCGGATCATTAGTTTTTAATTCAATCTACTCATTAAAAACTAAAAAAACAATTTAATAATAATTCAGAAATCTGTCTAAATGTAATGATGTTTCACTGGCAAACCAATGAAGCCACCTGTCCGTTTTACACCTACTTGTCAGGGTTCTTGACTCTGAACATGGCACTCAGAGACTTTAGCCTGGAGTCAACCTGTTAGAGAACAGAAGTACAAATAAGTTAAGAGAGTTTTATTTTATATACAGCATACAGTAGAATCTACAAAGAGGTGCATTTGATATGATCCAGTTTACCTATTAAAAAACAAATCAAGAGACTGAAACATTGACAGTGTTAGTTAACAACTAAATTTTCAGTCAAGCAATTCAGCAATAGGTACTTAATGGATATTTGTAAAACAGTAACTAAAGTGTGAAGTAATAAAGCACAATTAACTGTACCTTGTCTTGGAAACCGGTCTCCAAAACCGCCTCCCTCCAGCCCTTCTCCTGAGGACAGATGACAGACACATGATAGACAGGATTATCAAACATACTGTGTAAAAATAGGGCTTTCCAGTCAGCAACTGCACCACAAGCTACTGCGCTGGATTAAACATGTTGCTACGGATTACAGGGAGGAGATGAAACACAAATTCAGAAGTTCAGTTTAAAGGTGGATGAAATGGCAACTCTGGATGACAGGATTTTTCAGCTTGGGAAGGTAAACCAGGGCAGCCAGTCATTTTCACCTTCTCATTCAAGGCTTTCTCATTCATGTCAATAAAATCCCTGCGTGGGTACAGCAGGGGGTCTCATTCCAAAGGGATCCTACCAAAAAATGGTTCAGCCTCTGCAGTGTGATATGTGTTGTGATAGCCCTTTCATTTTTTTCCTTCTTTGTCTGTATCCTCCCACCAGTGCAGCCTCTTGCATTGCTTTGCCACAGTGCTATTGTCAGTTTGAAGTCCCTGTTAGACTGTATGTTTGTGAGTCAGCATGTCTGCATGCATATGGCAGAACACTTCAATGGGACATTATGTGGAACAAGGTTTGAGTGCTAACCTCCGTCAGAAAGAGGAAGAAGATTTTGTCGTTGGAAAGAGCAGGATGTGATGCAACACGAAGCAGGAAGTTTTCCAAGCCGACTCTCCGTCGCTCAACAAAGTCTGGGTCGAGGTTGTCTGCTGACAGCTTGTGCCACACAAACTCTGCCTACAAGAGGCACAATCCAGTGAGTAAAAAAGAAAAAGTGAGCATCACCTCAAAAGATACTGACACAAAGAAACTGAGAGCAAATTAAGAAAGAAAGACGGAACCAATGTCCACACCACAGATAAAGTGATTCAATAACAAAGTCCATGTGTCAATGACAGGGATTGGAAATACCCAGCAAATTAATTACACGTATTTAATCTTTTTACATTAATTATACTTCACCTTCCACCTCTGAGACACTCACCCTTTTCTCTGGTAGTGGAGGGATGATGATGTAGGGGTAGGTGACCAGCAGGTATGTTCTAAGTAGCTCAAACTCACTGTAGCGTCTCCACAAAGTGTCAGGTGCGGCAGGCGTACCCCCCTCTGGGACAGTTTCAGCGGGCCTGCAGACAGAGGAATGGGAATTAACTGTATTTTTAGGTGTCATAGAAGTGGTAACTGACATATGAACTACTGTTACGTTCAAAGCAACTTGAGACACAGAATGAGCAACCTATCACATCTACCTTTGACTTTACCAATAGCCTGATTTGAGCAGGGGAGAAGGAATCTTATCATAGGCATTGTGATTATCTTTTCACTGATTTAGCACCTTTGGAGAAAAACTTAATTGGAGTTCAGAGAGCTCGCTACATGCCAGCTGAATAGTCAAGTAATCGTCTCAGCCATAGTAATGAAGTCTTTTTTTTAGAGGAGCAGGGGTCAAATAAAGTAGTGAGGTTATCAGTGCAAGTTATTCTTGTCCTTCATCTGGTTAATTTAACCAGATTAAATAAGCAATCTTAGCAAGTGTGCAAATCTTTATTCTACCTACTGACAAAAGTTTTGCTCATTGCACCATTAAGGAACTTCAAGTTAAGAACAAACTCTTTAATATAAACATAACAGCTGCAATTATCAGATTTGGTCAAGGACTAAAATATTGTCAAGACAAAAAGCTAATTTCTATTTACTTGCACCTATAGCATTAAAACCCAATCAAATAATAAGATAACCCAGATATTCCCAGCTGTGTTTCAGGCTGCCAAACTATATCCTTCAAGGATGTATTTGGCTCAATTTCTCTAATGAAATAAAATTAAAATAAAATTGTGCAAGAGCAAGCAAATATTTGAAATACAGGTGTTAAGTAGTGCTACTTCACTCTTCTTGTCACTTTTTTTCCCTGCATGAACATGTTGTTAGCATATAATTCAAAAAGTTCATTGTCCTACGCAGAGTAAAAACTGCAATGGCTTAGACCATACAACACAAAAATTACTTTGCAAGTCTCCCTTAAACATAAAATATGTAATTATGTGTCAGCGGAAAACAAAAAAGCAGAAGCTCCAGGTTATGACCTACCGTGTTTCTATGAGGTAGACAGTATAGGTTTCCTGCATATTAACCGCGTTCTTTCCTGTTCTCTTCTCTGCCTCTGCCACATTTATCTCCATTTTTCTCAACAGAGCTGTCCCTCGTTCCACCATCTACACAGACAAGAAAAATGTACAGGAGGATGAGAAAAAAGATAATGATAGGGACAGTTATTCATAAAGGTGTAGGAGTGGGTATCAGAAAATATAACATCAGGTGAACAGACAGGTAAGTGAAGGGTAAGAATTGGTTCTCAGAGCCTAAAAACAAAAAATTTAAGGTTCCACTCTGCTGGACAATAAAGATGTATTCTAGTTTATTCTAAGCACCTACAGGCAAGCATGAAACCAGATGAAAACACAGTGGGAAAGGTAAAGTTAGATAAGGTAAAGGTAAAGTTACTGTACTGTGTAACACTGTGCGTTTTCATACAGGGTTTTGTTTTATCCAGGTGACACGACGAGACAAGTACTTAAAAATGGTTCTTTCTCACTAGAAACAACGGCAACTAAGAACCGGACTTGCAGGACCCAAAGAGGACTCCAGTTAATTTAAACAAAACTTTAGTCTTAGCATTTGCTAGCTTGCTAGCTAACGTCAGGAGGAAGTTTACAAAGTGGCTTCCGACCACTGTTAGCAAAATCAACCTTAACTCACTGTGTATATTTAACGTTATCTTGCAGAGTTCACTACATTTAGCTTTGAAGTAGGTTAACGCTAAAAAAAACCTGCATCAGCTTTTTGAAAAGGTGAGTGGAAACATTTTAAGTAGCAAGTTCCCGTTGCTAACGTTAGTGTGTCGGTAACTAAACACTTTACGTTAACGTTAGCCCTGTTTGGGAAAGTTTTCACTAGTGACACTAGGTTTTTAAACTCAAAAACCGTTTGTTGTAGAGAATAACAAAGTACGACCGTATTTATAATGTTGTTCTCGGATTCCGTTGAAGTGATATCGGTGTTACCGATCACAGCGACTTCTTCGGTACTTCCAGAGTCTGCCATCATCTCGCTGCTGTTGTCAGCTGAGCTGGCTGACTGTTTCCTCTGCTGTGCGCATGCGCGTTTCAGTGATCAGCGACTATAATTTTCGAAAGTTTGGTGTTAATGTATTACTTTTCATTGGATCATAAATGGCTGGACAAATATGATTACAATAAAACAAAAATATAACAATAAGTAAATGATACTATGTACGAGAGTGAAAACAGCATAATATCATAATAATCTCTGGCACCTGTCTGTAATAATGCAGTTAGGGGTAATACAAGCTGAGTGCATGCAATCACACCTTGAATTTGTACTATAATGGTTCCAACTTTGCAAGTGTTTCAGTTTAGCGCAACACAATTGTAATTCCTTGTGTAAATGTGGAGGTATACAAAATACATGGGATTACAGATGATGGTTGAAATTGGGACACATTTGAAGCAGTTCAGTTTATGGTTTCTGAAAGTTTCCATGCAGCTGTGCTGAATTGGTGAACTCATTACTCTCTCTTGGCATCATTCTCATCTTCCTGTTATGCCTTCCTTTGGAAAGACTGACATCTACTGGTGGGGTTTTGGATTGGGATTAGTTTGTGTCTATGTTGACTTTAGAGCCCATGCTTTTTGCTCATATTGTTTAATTTTGGAAAACTTTGAATAAAAACAGTCACCATTGACTTGATTCAGTTCGCAGAATCAATAAATATTTCCCCCCATGGATGACTACCAGGTAGTTACAACAAGCAGTCAGCCTTAACAGTGATCCTAGGTTGATGCTTGAACATTTAGTGAGATCCTATCCTTTAAAATTAAGATTATGAGGGTTTTGTCATATCAAAAATAATTGGAAATTACACCATGTTTCAAAACAAAGTTCTGAAAGGTGCCATAAGTGATGAATTTCCTCACTGTGGTAATATCATTTGGTCCCTCTCTCATTGGTTGTCAATAGTTGTGGGCCCAGATGTGGATGAGAGGGATGCGGTACGCCTCAGGCTAGTAAACAGCACAGAAACACGGCCTTTTAGTTCCTGTGGTCACGCTGTTGTGCAGCGTTTAATGTTTAAAGAGAAGGGTGGAGTCGCATTTAGTAAGGAAGCATTTTATATAGATGCCACTGGGCATGGAGTGGGGTGTTGGGGTGTTGTGGGATGTGGGGTGGAAAAAAAAGAGAAAGAGAGAGGGAGTAGATGCAGAGAAATGCATACAAAGGGAGAAAAGTTATATATCGGTGATATCAATTCACATAATGATCAAGTGTAAAATGATCAGTGACACAGGCGCAGCAGGTATGGACAGATGGAGGGATGGATGGAGTGATGGTGGGATGCGGTTTCAGGCTGCAGCGTGTCAGAAAACCCAAAGCCTGCGCTGTGACCAGCCGTAGTCACAGCAACAGCATAGTTACCATTCTTTCCTGCCACTGACCTCAAACCAGCCACCACCACTTCCTGTCCGCACACACGGGCATGCAGAAAAACACATATGCACACACCTCTAGCCCTATTTGAATGACTGCAATCAGCCATATGACAACTTTTTAGAGTCCTCCGACCAACGTTCTTGAACACTAAGCTGCAATAAGCTATGTAGGGTACAATGTGTGTGTGTTTCTTCCTGTCTTGCCTATATTTGGAAGAACTGCGCTAAAGCTGCTGAGTGACTAGCATTCAGATGGGTATGTGTGTATTATGTACATAGACTCATGTTCTTTGCCATGTACATTCTGTTGTCTAGAAAAATCTTTCCCTTCACTGGTTTATTTGACTGTTATCTGTTATAATATATATGTTAATCTCATCGTCTCTTTGCCCATATTGGTTAGGGAAACTGATTCATCTGTCGAAGTTGTTGAAGTTTGACTGTTGTACAGCAGAGGGTAGCAAAAATCCATTAATGATGTACAGCAGCCTGTGGCGCATCAGCATGAGAATCAGAATCAGTCCATCGCTACAGAAATTGGCCATATTGTAATATGAGTATGAATGAGTATAATAGGCCTCTTCTTTCATAGTCGGAAAGGTGCAAGTGTTAATTTGTTAACAACAATAAGAACAATAACAACTAACAATGGCTCAGTTCTATTCAGGTGTCCCAGTAAGCCATGACAGTGTGATAGTGAGCCAGCATGTTTGGTGGGGCTTTTTCTTTTTCTTTTTTTTTATCTAAAAGTTTTTCAAAATAATTTTAAAATCATTTAATCATTACTTTAGATGCACTGAAATATGTGATTTTTAAAAAATCTGATTTATAGGAAGTTTTAAAAAGTTGAACTTTATATGCATATTCTTGTGTGTATGTGTGTACACGTTGTATACAAGGCTGATCACGAAGAGGAAGTCCTTGTGGTCAGTAGAAAGGAACACATGTTTCTCTTCATGTCATAGTCGCCGTCCTTCATTTTCCTCTCCTTCATCCATCTATTCTTGCCTTTGACAGTGGTGGAAAACTCATGCAGTGTGTTCTGTGGACCTGTATTTGTGTGGGCGAGCCTGTATAGTATATGCATGTGTATGAAATGTTATAATGGAGTGAAGCCTCCCTGGTACTGTAACCTCTATTTTAACAGGACTTAATGTTTTTATTATGTTAGTGACTGCAAGTAACTTTTAGTTTGGCTGTACACAAATTGACCTCATTCTAACCTCCACCAACATCCAGATCAATCAACAAATTATATTTAAAATAACTATTTGATATCCTCCATATTTCTACCCTTATAGCAGGAATGGAAGTGTGTGAAATGTAAATTAGAAGACTATGTCAACACAACGTTTTTTACCCATTTTAAACTGAGACATAAGATGGCAGATCATATTCTTCTTACTTCTGTTTTAAGTACTTGTGCCAAATAAACATTGCTTTGAAAATAAATTTCTTCACTTCTTTCCCATTTCTCATACACATTTAAATATTTTCTTCCATTTTTTTCTCTCCTATCCATCACCAGAGTGTTGACAAATTAAGATGTGCAAGTCTCACCGAACGCTTCTCTGCATGACTGATGCTGCTTTCCAACAGGCTTACACACTTGCATGTGTACGTATTTACTGTATATGGGCACACACATGCAAACACACATGCAGAGTGTGAGCAATGCAGTATAATAAGCAGCGTGGCAGAGATGTGGTCAGCTTTGCCCCATGTGCAATCGTTGAGAAGCCACATGAAGGCTTCTGGGTATTAAAGGACAAGCCTTGGTTGGCTGGGAGGGAAGCTGTCATGCAACAAGAAAACTGTGTTTTTCACTCTTTTTTTCTCTCTTTCATTTCTTCTCAATTACTTTTTTCTTTACCCCTCTTCCCAAGCTCTGTCTTTCACCGAATTCTCTTTTCTCTACTCTCTCTCTGCCCACTTTTTTTCTCCTTCTTTCTTTCATTCTGTGGCATATTAGACTCAGTTGTAATACTCTCCAGCTTAAAATTCTTAGACCACTGGAATGTCCCGTCAAAGAGGTAGGTGGGGCCGGGGGGCGGGACAGACCAGCATAACCAATTAAGGAGGAGATTGAGGTAAGACGGACAGCTTCTAAATGGTGTAATAACAACCTACTAAAATGTAATTACAATGCAATAGCAATAGACACTTCTAATGACAGGATCTATATGCCAATGTGATTTCCTAATTATGGCCTTGGCATAATGGGTGACTGTTAACATGGCGTGGAGATTATAGAGAGGTGTCTGAATGCAGACATTCAACCACAGGGACTTGTAACAGTGTTGAAGGGCATAATGGCCACTCAGAAGTCCAGCCAAGTATCGATCTCAACAGGTTAGTGTTTTTGAGAGGCAGCAGGAGAGTGAATGAGTTAGTATAAATTTGAGTGAGTGATTCAGTTTGTTTATCAATTGAGGCACCTATCAATGTTCAATCATCTGTCCATCCATTGAATATTTTTGTTAATCTAACAAAACTCTATCTGGCTATTGATGTAGGTTTTTGTTTTTTGTTTGACCTATTCCTCTGTTGGTTCAATTTCATCTCAGTCCATCTGTCTTTCAGTCTGTCCATATGTGATGCTGCCATTCATCCATCTGTCCATCCATCCATCCTCTCTATCCCTCCATCCATCCTTCCATCTCTAACAAGAGGAGTGGATGGTGGCGTCCATTATTACAGAGCATCCCAGAATAGAGTCTCGTTTTATTACAAGTCCCTCTGGTCGCCGTGGCTACCCAAATTACAGGCCAGGCTTCTCACACATAAAAAAGGTTGCGCTGCCGAAAACCAGCCACCTCAATAAAGGATGGATTAGAAAATCCTTTGCTTTTTCCCTTCCTTTCCTTTTTGAAAGGATTTCTGTACATTTTTTTCCCTCTGGTGTTTTGTTTTATGTTGGGGTACAGCGGTCTTCTTCAGTGGTTTTGCTCCCCGACCCTGCGGCGGGAAAATACGCTCACTTGTGGGTTTCTGGGAAGGCAGCAGTGGACGAAACATCTGCTGGGAGCAAGATCTATGTAAGTGTGTGTGTGTGTGTGTGTGTGTGTGTGTGTGTGTGTGTGAGCATGTACATGTAGGGACACTGCCCTGGCATCATGTTCAAGTTTACAGATCTGTTTGAGTGATAGCAATATAGTAGGAGATGGTGAGAAAATATACACTATACATTGTTTTGTAGTTTTGAAAGAGGTGCAATGTAAAGTTTGGTTATTTAATTATAATAATAGGCTAACTTGTGAAAAGGGTAGAAAGGTAAAACACTTGCATACACTGAGTTGTCTTTACTGTTTTCAAGTTTCAACCTTTACATAACTGACACAGGATGTAATACCCTTGATCATTGTTTGGTGTATCTACCCAACATTGCAAAATTGTATGGTAAGTGTTCACATATTCATTGACTAGGCTTCAATTCAGATGAGATATTGCCTACATGTCTGTGAACTAGCAGAAAAAAGCTAAAATTAGCATGCCTATCATGCAAAGCTTCACCATTTCAATGCATGTAGCTGATAAAATGAGTGGAATGTGACAAATGTCAACTGTTTATACAAAATTTTCTCATGAGGCAAGCTGCACCAACAAATACTGCATAGCTTGCTTGTTTGGCATTAGCTACATCACATATACCTATCCAACAAATACACTGCATCAATATTGAAGTTTTTCATATAGTGTGACGCTTCATCTTCCTCTAAAATCTAGAACCTATGTTTTGAATTTCTTGGTGAGTATTTCAGGGACCCTGGAATGTGCAGAATTACGTATACACAGAGCTGGGGCAGCTTTATCTGGTTAGAAAGCTTTTAAATCTCAGAGTGATGAGTGACGGCCACTAGTTCAATAAAGCCTGTATAATATGACTAGTTGGACTGATGTTGACTGGAGAATTTCATAAAGTATTGCATGATAAGCAAGTGTGATATGATATTATACATTAAAACAATGGATTTCAACATAATTGGTCACAAGCACATGATATTCCACTTTAAGACACCTATGAATCCTTGAATGCTTTATCCATATGAATTAACTGAGCTGCCCCTGTGTCATGGTCGTGGTTTCTAGCCTAGGCATAGTTCTTGTTAAGTAAAATTTGACAGGTTTAGACCAGGCAAAGCACCTATTTGGTGGAAAAGGGACTTCACACTCAACTGTGAAGGGTGTAGTCAGGAATTCTTTACACTGAAATTTTTTGCCATGTGGAGACGTGTCTGTTTCCCTTTTTCTCTTCATTATCTTTCAGTGTGCTAATATTTCATGTTCACAAATTTGAAAATAGATTATTTTGCTGTTCAGTTTTTTAATACAAAGTCCTTATCTTACTGCAGATGCATTTATTGTGTATGTTTTTTTTTGTGAGGGCTTTGTCATGTTTCCTTACTACCTACCTTCCCCACAGGCTATATTAAGACGATTTGCCTGCATGTTCCCAGAGTAGTGTAAAAAAAAAAAAAATAAATAAATAAAAATGCTATACATACATATATATATATAT
>JAPMOB010029730.1:0-47244 GCA_029875015.1 Lepomis gibbosus | reverse complement strand
GTTTAATAGCCTGTAGATGTAGATGTCACCCACTGAGATTGATTGTTGAGATCTTATTAAACCAAGCAGTTTAAAATACATATTCCATTATAACCCCTTAGCTAAAATATTTTATAATCCACTGCTCCCTTTTCAGCATTTACCAGCAGCAGTAAATGGAGACAATGTGCTAGATAATTGCTCCTTTTCCAAAACTACAGAACAGCTCATCCTCCTTCCCTTAACCAACATGTTGAATTAACCAAAAAGTACAAGACATTTGAGACATCATTGTGTCAACTTGTGTGAGACATTATTGTGTCACACCAGGAAGTCCTGACATCCTAAAGTGCTTTAAAAGGGCCTAATTCCTTTAAACAGCAGTAACAGCGGTGGAGTGGAGGACGCAACAAATATGAAAATAAAAAGGTAAGAAACCTAATCCTCTGAAAATTCATTTTCATGCTTTTTTTGCTTATTAGGTTCATTATTGAGGTCAAAGATCTTATTTACTGATTTCTTATTTGCCCTTTACATGTTTGACTAACAGGTTTTTATGAGCGAGTTTGTGATACTTGATCTCATAACATTTCCTTATCCTAACAATTGGCAAAACCTCAGTTGTGTGTCTGAGCTTCACATGCATGCTAATCATTTTCAATGGCCCAGCTGAGTGCTGACTGGAGAGAATTGGCTTTCACAGATTCAACAGGCCCTTGCTTGGAGACAGCAGAGTCATCTAATTTTTTACCAGTAGAAATGGGAGTGATTTTGCTGCTCATTAATAATTTAAAGCACAGCATTTAAACATGGATATGACGTGACTGACGTTGTTAGTGGGTCATGGTGTTGTTTGGTCAGCAAGTGTCCAGGGATGCAACAAATAAGTGTTCTGCATGTTCAAAGGAACCATGTCAACAGCCTGCTGACTAATGTATAAGTGCAGCTATAAATCTGCTAATTGGGTTCTTTATAAAGACACAAGGAACAAGCAAACCATAGCGGATATGCACAGAAGATGACACATGCTGAGTTGTGCTGAGTCAAGTGTTGCCATATTAAAGTTACAAAGTAGTTCATTTACCATTTTAAAACATAAGGTTCTATAATACAAAGAAAGGTGATAATATGGTTTTCATCTTCACATAAAAAAGTCTGCATGCAGGCAAGGTTAACATCCATGCTCTCATTCCTCTCCTCTGGGTGCTCGCCGCGCCCGCTGTGGTGTCTGGTCCGGTTGATCGTCTAGGATACACTGCTCTTCCTCTTCCAATGCCTGTCTTTCTGTCATGGGTAACACATGTCTCGGCAACAAAGCTGGAAAAAGCAGATGAAAAAAAAAAATGTAGCAAAGTTTGAGTTAACTAAACCTTTGTCTGCTGCTTCTACATGTAGCCTATGCATGCATTTTTAAATGAAAGTAAACAGATATCTTACAATGATATATTACTTTTGTAGGTGTGTTTGTGTCCGTCACTTTTTGCAAGATTCTAGAAGTACATTTGTTTCAGTTGTACACTGCATTGTGTGGGAACAGTGCTTATCAACGCATTATAAAATCTTATAATTTTAGTCTGCATATCTGCCACAAAACAAGTGTACTTGTTAATTTTTTAATGTGAAAACACTAATTTAACATGCTGTTGGAGGTCAGTGGTATATGATTATGACAGATTGTGTGAAATCTCTCAGCTGCATTAGATTGTTTGAACAGGCTCATAATAAAACTGTTAAAAATTGCAAATTCAAAAACAAACACAATTCATGAGGTTGTAAGTCATTGAATTAAAGTCAAATGACATTTTGCTGATCTAATAATTATTTTCATAATACCCCATTAACAACAATTAACCCACTTAGAATGACACACACTAAATACTACCAAAATTCATGCATCTGAGGTTTAAAATTTGGCTGGCATCATCATGGATCATGGCCAAGACCAATGACGCAAGGTTAGCTGAACATGCATCATTACATTTATTAAAACAGGGTTCACCCAGGTTTGTTTCAACAACAATATTTTGAGCTACCAATTTATGTTGGCAATGTCAACATAAATAAAACATAAAATGTAAGCTAAAATATAATGGAATATAATTGCTCTTGGGCATTTTGTATTGCTTTAAAATATGTATGCTCCTGTACAGTTGTGGCCTTAAAGGGAAAGTTCAGTATATTTCAAGCTGGAGAGTGTTACAGGGACTGTTAAAAATTAAAAACAGGTCTATGTCTGTAGAGATTCTTTCCATGATATCGTCAGACACTTCGTCATAACAATTTGAGCCTGTCAGTGGCAAAAACAAGCTCTTGATTGGACGTACTTTGACAGGGTGCAACTGCCTGCAAGGCAGGGGTGGACTGGAGCAAAAAATGGCACAGGAATTTGTCCCTGGTATGCACGTAACAGCCATGGATTTTCCGGAAAATCCGATCCGATCCGAGTCTTCACATGGGATTAGCCATACTGGCCGTCACAGGCAACAAAAAAATCCAGTGAGTGGATTGTTTATATTTGAGGTTATAACCCCTTCTCACACAGACAATAATAAAGTGATTAATTTCATCAAATAAAATAGACAATGACATTTTTGCTCAACAAGGCAAACGTTGTTGTTATATTTTTATTTCTGTGACCTTTAAAAGGCCAGAAAACAACTGTGTGCGCAAATACACAACATGAATTTAACTGGGAATCATCTAATTTAAGAAAACATTTGTGTCCCTAAGATATATATTTTTTATAGCTAAAACCATAACCTTTAACTTGAGACAGCAGAGTGAAAAGTGTGACCAACCAAACCTGGTCTCCCCTATGCAGGGAGTAAATGGTGCACGATAGGCTATTCAGATCCATTTTAATTGCCAGGATAACTTATATCTAATAGTTATAAAAAAGAAATTATAAATAAATTATAATAATTTGAGAAAGTTTTACACCTCAGCAAAACAGGTGGCACCTATTCACGTCAATTGTGAATTCATTCATGTTAATTCAATTATAAACACCTGGACTTTAATAGCTCCTGTATTTCAGCAAATTTTCCGCTCATGTTCAAAGCGTTCTGCATTCACAGTCTCTCCCGCATATCTGTGTTCTCAGACATTTTAAGAATAAAGTTGTAATATTTTGAGAAATAAAGTTGTAATTGAATGACAATAAAGTCATAATTTATTCTTTTTAAATATGATATATCATAGGTCTACTCTGCTGTGCATCAGCCTACGTTATTGCTGATATGCCAGTATTCCCTGCTCATCTGAGGTGGAAAACCAAACACATAAATCTCACCACAAATCTACACTAACACTGGCGGACAACAGTGGTTATATTGAATTTTTGTTGATTTTATGGTAATATCTTTATTCTGTTAGCTTCAGCTAACATGCAAGACCAGTTTGTGTTGAAAGAAAGGGGTTGTCCCTTCATTATTTTTTTTACATACTGGGTTTTAATGAGGTCACACAATAACTATAACCACAGAAGATGCAGATGTAGAGCTAATAACAACACACAAGGGTTAACAAATACATTATATATTTAATGATGCTTATTTTGCTCTTACAACTGTTAATATATTTTCAGTGGAACTAAATGCTTAGGAAAACTGTCCCTCAGATCACTTTAACTATTTTGTATAGGATTTATGTTAACTGGCACTAGTCATGAACAAGACACAGAAGAATAATTAAGATGTTCTTAGCTTAAAAAAATAGACAATAGTTTTTCTGCTAGTAGTGAAGCATTGCAATTGGTGATGTTGAAGTGATAGCTGCAGACTGGGGCAAGATTTGACATGCCAGCCTAATTAGTGCGATTATCACACAGCTGCACAGGCTGAGAGGATTTGAAGTGGTTTTATCAAAAGGATCATTTTCCCAGGGAATGCCTCATCCTGACAGCATGTGCACTGCCAGATCCATTTCAGTTTGGGATGTGCAGGCGCTGTCCGTCCAAATACACTGCAGATTTGAAAGGGTGAACTCAGATTGGACAGAAGGAGAGCAGTGGAAGCACAGCACTGGCCGGGCACAGTTTCTGCTCAGTGTAGTATTGCACATGAGTAAAGCTGTGAAGTGATTAGATGCATTCTGTTTTCCAAAGGGCACAGTTACTACCTCACAACAGAGTAGTTATTGGAAGTCGGGGAGCACATAATCACACCAGCTTACCCCCAAGCTTGCAGAATATGGAGGGTAAACCAAATTTCGGCCTAATAATATTACCAAACAGGTTTGGCCGCCAATGGTGGGCTAATTAACAGAATTAACTATTGATGCCTCAGTTCAGCGAGGGATTTGCCTTTCCTTCCTAATAAAATATGAGTCATTTGGAGTTAAAAAACCCAAATTATGACTGGATGAATTATGACCCAATTTACAGTTCCCCTCAGCTCTATGGAAAGTTTCGCTAATTGTTTTGGTTTTCTGACCCACAGCTTTAATGGTATGGTGTAGTTGCATCACTGGCATCATTTTACATTTACTTCAGATGCCCTTTCAGATGTTTTCTGTGGAAACACTGCAAAAAGCCTAAATAATACATATATAAAAGCATTATGTTAATTTCAGAGTATAGGCTATATAGTATAATGTTAAGATTTATGTATAGTTACTATACTCATTATAATTATTATTATAGTTTACCACAAGATATAATATTAATTCCAGTTACAGCTATTCCATTTTTCAGTCTTGGTCTCTAATTTATTAATATTATATTATAATATTAAATGGGTCTGCTAACATGTCAATAATCAAAACATTCATGCAGAAGAATTACTGCATATCATTAATCATTTGTTGCACATAGGCTATCTATTATAGGGGCATATTCAACTGAAATACTCTGTACAGCAATGCATCATGCATCCTGGACCCCCTATGCTGCTGTTCTTCTTCTTGTCTTATTGGTGGATGCCATTGACTTTTCCGTCACTGTTACAGCTAATGTTCTACATACTGCCCTCTGCTTTAACAGAGGTGAATATAGAAAACATTTCAAATATGCACAGTGTTGTTTTTTTTTATATTTTAGAAGGGTTGAAAATATGGAATATTTATGGGAAAAAATTTAGATTTAGCGATAACAGCAGAATACAACGGTAAAATACAGGATAATCCCGGAAACAAGAGGAGGGTGACAGGTATGGCTATAACAAGTTACACATAACAATTAACCACATGCCTTGCTGTTTCGTTCCCTTCGAACTGCCACTATTCTGCGTCCAATGTGAAGAAATCAGGTCGGTCGATATATGTTTCCGAGCCTCTTGCCTACTGATTCTGAACACACAGCGACATTGCAGCTAATGAAATGGAGCCCACTAACACCATAAAATGAATGGCTTCCAGCACAACACATAATTTAACACAAACTCCACATAAGGATTAAAACCAACAAAACAGTTGTGCTGAACTTCGTCAAGCCTAGAGATACTCTGATCAACGTCAGGCGAAAGCGCGGGTCAACACTGTAAAGGCATTTGAGTCATGGAGAGACCTCCACTTTGTTTTGGATATAAAAACCGACCCTGAGTTGGCTTACATCCTATTGGACAGATATATTGTGATTTTGTGCTTTAGTTGGCTCAAGTTAGATAATGTTAATTATTTTTTTACAGTATAGTTGTTTGCCTTGCCACATTACTTCACAAGCTAACGCAATCCATATTACTTTTCTGTGTACCACCGGTATTATCGCAAAGTGTTATTAACCTAAAAGAAAATTATGTAATGGTACAACACAAATGTGGAACTATTATAATATACTTGCTTATAGTGATGCAAGGCAGGGGCAGCCAGTTACATTAGCATGGATCTGGCGTTATTTTCTTTGTAATGTTCAATTCAGATTTATTGTCCTTTTACAACACTCCTTTTACGATACTCTTATAAATAATATACAATAATGCAACACAACAGTGCAGGAAATCACAGTAGACCCATTCAATACGTAAGTAATAAGTAAGTCCCAGCTCATTATTGGTCCATGTAAAATAAAATCTGGTTTGGTTCTTCATCTGTAGTACTTTATTCTTTCGCCAAATCGTCTGTAACTATGGAACAGACCATCCACTTCGTGTTTACACAGGCAAGTGCATGCCCTGAACGGCCACCAGATGTGCGTTTTCAGTCGTTTTAATAGAGACGGAGATCAACTCTTGATACACAGCTAAAATGCTGGTGTGGACAGCGATTGTATTCATTTTTAAAATTCCATTTTTGCGGAGTAGTGTAGATGTGGCCCCAGTATAGAGTTCATGGCACATGGTGTGAAGAGACCGAAGAAGACATTGTCCCATGCCAGAGCCGGGGTGAGCAGCCTGTACGGACATAACGTTAGCTAATTACAGAAGCAAAAAGACCGAAGAAAACGTTGATGGGGAAGGTAAGAAGAGAAAAAAAGCGTGACCAAGAGGCAAGAGGTTCCAGTATATTTGCGAGAGCTTTGTGAAATAAAAGGCTGTGAGACAGACACCAAGCTTGCATTCTCTTTTAATGGACTATAAGTAATATTGCTGTCTTATTTTGTCGCACTTGATATTTGGCTGTTAGCAAGTTGCCAGTTTTTGATCATAATTAATGTAATCATAACAAATGTACATGTATAGCTGTCTGTATTTACAGCGGGAATTACGTTTCGAAATAATGGTAGGAACACCTCATCACGCATATATTTACAAATATTCCATAATTCCATAAATCATCTTTCACACTCATCCAAGAACAACAACAACATATTCTTTGTAAAAGTATCTCTGGTCTCCTTCTCCCTCTATCATCATATTGTACTCCACAACAATACCTCATATTGCTCACTGACTGGCCATGCCTATACACACCCGCATGTTATTTGGCCTGGTCTGTTTAACTACTCCCTCCTCTCTATCCCGTTGGGTGGTCTGGGGTCCTCAGTGCTCCTCCGGACTTGCATGGCCTCTACAAGTGCCTCCAGAGTTCCCACCCTCTACTGACTGTGACGTCACAGGTCCTGATCCGAGAACAGCCGGGGTCTGCCCATCACCAGGGTCAAGAGCGCAGGAAGGACAGGGAGAGGAGGACCAGGAACCTTCTACACCGCAGCACCCAACACACCTCCACTGTCCATGTCACATCTCCCTGTGACCGGTCTGCTGTGAGCCAGAAGCCCATGGAAGTTCTCAAGGTAAGCTCACCAACACACTGGTATACCTGTATGAGCAGCAGGCATGATATGAAGAGCAACCATGTTCTGTAGACAGCATGGTGGTAGATACTCTCATGATGATCTTTGATTCCACGTATTCCAAACTAGATTATAAATTTTCTGTTTCTGTAAAGCACAAATTCAACACGATTATGGACTTTGGCTTGAGAGATTCTTACGTCTGTGTTAAATCCACATGGGGGATTATCTCTTGACAGAATTCCTGTTTCCAGACATTTGGCATTCAGCACATGTAATCCTATTTGCTCCACTACACTGACATATTTTCATTCATTTAATTTCTGGTATGTTTCCTGATATTTTTTGGACAAGAAAGAACCCTGAACATCCTGGGAAAATGACAATGGATGGTCTCTTAAATATCAATATTAGATCATTAAGATTAATGTGTCTTGATTAGATGTAATCATTTGTTTTGAAGATGAAGACTGAGTTGAAGATCAGGACCAGGTATCAGTTTTCACCCCTTCAGGAATGTAGTAGTATTTAAGTTTGCTAAATGCTTAGAGAGAAAATTCCAACTCTCAGACACTGGATCTAATTGTGTGCGTTGAGTATTTTTGTTTTCTTTGCCTACGACTAAAAAAATATATTCTATTATTTCTGCCAATTATCACAAATAGCATGTGACAAGTCTAATAAGTGCATGGTAAGTGTGATGCTTCTGCCATTGGATGATGGAGACATTCTTTTAAAGTCATTAATGACATAAGTTGTTGACTAGTGTAAAATACTACTTTGTGTTTGACATTATCAGTGTTTATTGATGGCAGAGTAACATAATCCTTTACCACTCTACCGCATCATGTCATTTCAGCATGAAAATCAATTCCTTTCACAGTGTTGCATGTGTTACTATTGGTTTTGTGTGTGCATAACAGAAAATTACTTTATTGTTTTCTATTTTCTTGTGTGTATTTTAGTTGTGTTTGAACATTTTGCTGAGGTTTTGATGCGACTAAAAATATGTTGCTATCTCTTCTGCAAGTTATTCTAAATGGCTGCAAATACAGTATAATAATTCAGAAAAACAATTTGGGAAACGATTTAGAGGTCCATTTCATTTTCATAGTAACTGGGATAATACTTTGAACCTAACCTGTCTGTGGATTATCAAAGACCCACCCCCACTCCCAAAAGCTATGCAGGCATGGCAAAATTAGCTTAGAAGTACAAGACAGAGCTGCTGGAGCATGAACGTGAAAACATAAAGCTCAGATGAGGTTGTCCAAAAGGGGAGGCAGACCCTTAATTAGCCAGATTAACTACGACCCCTGTGAGAATAAAGTGAAAAAATAGTTTAGGGATCAAGACAAAGTCAGGCAGAGTTTTATCACAGACTCAACTCATCAGTCAGCAACAAATGCTCATAAGCAGGTTGAATATTGAACTTTTTTTTTGAAAAATACTAAACTGCCATACTGCAAAATAATCTTAATTAATCAAACACTAGCCTCAACAGTAAAGGTAATGTAAGAACTTTTTTTTAACGTAAAACCACAATAGCCATTGCATCTACCTTCCCTAGCATTTTTATGCCTTCCATAGTTTCTAGCAGAGTTCAGTAAGCTAATCTGTTTAGTTTTTACACAATATAATAGTGCATTTCTATAACTTAAAAGCAGCAATGATCAGAATGATGCAACAATATGAAAGAGGTTGCTCGCAGTGATGAGCATACAAAGAGTTTTGCCCTTACCTGCAGATCCCCTCGGCTTCATGGTTTAGCCTTATAGTGAGTCTCAGCTCATTGTTTAAATGTTTGGCCCACAAATGTTTTGATTCACTCTTAGAGGTCTCATAGTTTTCGGCAGCAGTAGGAAGCTGATAAGCCACCTTTTTACCAGTGTTGTAGACCTCCTACAGGATCCAACATTTATAAAATGTCTGATTAGTCAGGATTGTTATGCTAACTTTTAAATGCTAATGCTGTTTATTACAACCAGAAATAATAAAATCAAAGTTCTTTATCACACTTGCCTTTCTTATTACACTTACTTGACCCACAGGAATCTCCCCTCTCTCTACATACTACAGTTAATGAATATATTCATTAATCACAACAGAGACATCACAGCAAGGTTAAGATCTTACTCACTGGTCAAGGTTAAGTAAGAACTGATTTTATACAATGGGACCTTCTTTGTGCTTTCACTGTACAACTCTGCAAAGTGTTCTGGCCTGTGTGCTGCAACTGAGTTGTTATCCCGGTGTTCTCCCGTGCTGTCACTTGGGTCAAATGTTAAAATCTATAAATAACACTATTTTTGTTTCTAATCACTACAATCTGCAGTAATAAATAATTCATTTTAAAAATGTACAATCTGAAAATGGTCACTTGTAGCTACAAAACCAAAGAATGAAGTGCAGACTGGCCATTGGAGTACTGGGAGTTTTCCAGGTGGAATGCTGGACTATGGAGCCAATAAACTACTAAGTGTTAAAATAGAGACAAAAAAACTGCAATTAAAAATAAATTGGTACATGCTACGATTGACTGGCCCGTAGTGTGTGGTTACTGGCCCAGATGGGGGTGGGTCGGGGACATTTTAACAGTATTAGCTACAGGGCTTGACATTAACTTTTCTGCTCACTAGCCAATGTGGCTAGTGGTTTTCTAAAGCCACTAGCCACACAGCAATTACGTTTTATATGATTAAATTTGAAAATGGTTAAGGAAAGGCAACTTTTCACGTTCCTTTCTTAAAACTGTACTTTTACTCTTTGCTCAAGCATGTTTTTTTGTGCTTAAATTAATCTCCAACTAACTAACTGCAAACCTGGGGTAGTCATGTGGGGGGGCAATTTTTTTTGCCCCCCACACACGATTCTTCCCTGGCAGATTAATCTGGCTTTGTTAAGAGAGCATAGAATTGATCAATCCCAAAAATTTTCCTCCTGAATTGGGGCTTTGAATTTATTAAAGAATGGGATCAAAGACAGCTATATATCATTTGACGGCTCAGAAGAGCCCTGACTTTTAAAAATCATCAGATTCAGCTCCACGTGCAGACGTCTGTGGTTTGCACTGACCTTTTCCTAAAACTCCAGGCACATTGAGCTGAATAATGCTACATCTTTGTGCTCTTTGATTTTAGGGGTAGACTCTGAGGTCTCAGACTTCACTGAGGCCGAGCAAAGAGAGCCTTTTGTTTATTAAACTCATCAGAGTATACCTAGAGCTCTGTTCTCAATTTCTAGTAGCCAGTAGATTCTTTAAGATAAGGTTTGCAAAGAGCAGGACATGTCTGCACATGTTTCAAAATCAAAGGATCCAGCTATTTGTTTTCTTAATGTTAAATTGGTGTATTTTATTTTTTACTACTGCACTACATCTGTAAAATATGATAGTGCTGGACTACATGACATGTCTTTGCTGGGAACACACAAGATCTTGTTTGAATTGTTTTACTGTTTCACTCTGTTTACTGGCAAGCTTAGCTGACTGCATAGTCCATCACCAGCCATGATAACGTGGCTCTGTGTTTATGTTGCTGCTAAATTAGGCCCTATTGTTTGTCACTTAAGCAAGTGCATGTTCCTAATACCACACAGACTGGACAATGTGTCTCATTCTAGGAAGAGGATGTTACATTCTTGCAAATGTTACCCTGTAGCCGCAGGGTAAGTATAGAAGAGAAGACTTCTGTTTGTACAAAGCTCCTTCTCTTGAAGATGTGGTCTGTCTATGCTCTATCTGCTATTTGCTATAGAGAATTGCTACTAAGGGCATTAGGCAAGAGACAAATCTTCCTCAAGGCAGGCTCAAATCATTCAGTAGTCGTGTAACTCAAATTCCCTGTTATTATCACAGCATCCCTGTAAATGTGTTGACAAGAAATACCCTAATTCCTCTTCTGTTCACTCTACCCTGCCTTACTCCTTTTGGTATTCACTGATCAAATAGAAGTGCTGGTTCACACTGGAATTTAATTTAAACCCTAGTCACTGCAGACAGAAACTGACACTGTGGAAACTTCATTGCCAAAAAAAGAACAGTAGTTACATATTGTAACTCCAGATTCTATGAATGTAGGCACAACCCTCTAAGGCATAGATCCTGAGTTACAATATGTAACTATCGTTCTACTTTGTACCTCTACGGCTACTTCTACCTCTAAGGCTATCGCTACTGAGATGAAGCAAGATGAGTCAACGCCTCACTGGCCCATATGGTACCAGCCAGCACAGACCCACCTGCCCAGAGACATGATAAGCCACCCAGTCCCCCCGCAGCCCGTGGCATCCGTGGTGGCTGTGCAGGTGTGGACGAGGTCATGCACTGCGACCACAGAGCAGGGCCAGTGCGAGCAGCGGATGCTCACCCCACTGTCCGGTTGGGAGAAGTGCCCTGCACACTCACAGCGGACAGTCACTCAGACAGCACACTCAGTACTGAGTGAGTCAGCAAGAAACGGGAGACATCCCATAGGTAGAAAAATGCTGAGACACAGAATGTGACCAAGCCTACATACAATACGTGACACACTCTGGACTTAATCATCTCCAATGGTCTTAACATTTCTAAGGAAGTAGTGACTGATGTTTCTCTTTCTGTGTTTTCTTTGAGTTCAGGGTTTATAACAAAATGGTATTTCATTTTAAACACCAGTCAATTATTCATACACACTTTCAATTCCAAACCTGCCCCCATGTGGGTCTCAGTCAATGATCTTGTAGATCAGAGGTCACTAATTGGCAGACTGTGGTCTGGATCCAGACCCAGCCACCGTCCTTTCCGGATCCGGACCAATAGCCAATTTATTATTGAGATTTACTATTTTGTGACAGACCATTTCTACCCACGGAGCTTTTCTAGCATTTACTGTACTGCTTTAGCAGCCCAGGAAGCTCACAGACCAATTGCATGTGTTCCAATCGTCGTCTCGTGATGCCACTCAGCCAATCAAATCCGATAAGCATTGTCGTCGAGTCCGCCAGTGAGATTTCACATGGGTTTTAACCAAGAATGTACAAATTCTCACATGTACATTTTTCCTACGGGCAGTTCAGAATATCTCATATATCTCCAGTCCTAGCTGACAAGACAAGCTACAGCTCACGCTTCTCACTGAACAAGAGAAAGTAGGGAAGTGGTATAAGAGGAAATGAAAGAGAAGAGGAGGTAGTAAAACTGTTCATTTGTTAAGATGTGTTGAGTATTTATTATAAATTTGGTTGAGACTACACTTCAATCACTTCAAGCTACACTTTTTTTTTTCTGAAATGTATTATTAGAGAAGTTATTATTTATTATCCCTCCAGTTTAATGTGAAAACTGACAGTATCCTAAATATTGTTGAAATATTTGATTTGAAGTTGTTGACCAAAAACATATGTTAATAAACACATAATAACCCAAATTAGTTGTTATGATGTTCTGCCCTTTGCTTCGGGGACTGTTCTCTAACTGGACCTCTTTGAATTTTCATTGATTACCCCTAATGTAGATCATTTCAGTCCTAATATCACTGTTATTGCCATTGCTCCCACTAAGGTGGTGGTAGTCTCTGGTAAGAAAAAACACCAGTAAGAAATGCTGCCAATGACAGACTAACAAATCCTCCTGTCATTAGCATCTGAACTTTTATCCATCAGCTTTTTATGTCATTCAATTAATTTCTCTGATCCTTTACAAGCTGTCAATTCCTCCATGTCAGGTATAGGTCAACGTTGCCCTTGCATCCACTTAAACAAAATTCAATGACACAACTAGATCCTATAAGCTATAGAAAATGAAATCTGAAAGCCTCCCCTGCTGCCTTGAAATTCACCCTACAGGCTTTTCCAAATATGTTTTTAACTGCATGGTATCAGACCTTCCTCAAATAGATCAGACACTTTCAAGTCCGGCCTGCGGCCCTTTGCTGCATCTCGTCCCCCCTCTCGCTCCCACATTTCCTGTCTCTCATCTGTTCTATCTCAAATAAAAGCACAACAAGCCCCTAAATTATCTCTAAAAAAAATTTAATCTCTCATCGCCAAACCTCTCACTTTGAAATAAAATAATTAAATGTATGTTTTTCAGCATCTTGACCCTAAACAATTGTTCTGATGATTTCCAGTCAGGATTTCGGCCACACCACGGCTCAGAGACTGCTCTTTTTAAGGCTTTCATTGACATCCACTTTAACTCAGACATTGGAAAAGTTTTAGTATTATTAGATCTCAGTGCTACATTTGAAATGGTTGACCCAAACATAGAGACTGGAAAACCTGGTTGGGACTTTCTGGCACAAAACTGGTTTTAGTCTTCTTTGAAGGGCAGGGACTTTGTTGCAATCTCTAATTACATAACTGAGCCTTTACAAATTACATATGGAGTCCCCCAAGGGACTTCTCGGGGTTCTCCTGTTCAACATCTACACCAGCAGATTATGGAAAACAACACAATATCGTACCATAATTATGCAGATTACACAGATTTATTCAATGATATCACCAGGTGGCTATGATACCATACAAGTACTGAGTAGGTACAATCAACAAATCAATGACTGGCTCTTCCAAAATGTTTCCGATTGAAGTAAGAAAAAACAGATATGATTCGCTTAGGACCCAAAGAAGAATGATTAAAAGTCAGTAATCAGCTTCAGTTGCTCACAAATATTGATGGAGTCACGGACAGTCCTAAAGTTTAACATCCACAATAAGAGGATTACAAAAATCAGCCTATCACCGTAAGAATATATCAACAATTAAAGGACTTATATCTCAGCAGGTTTAGCAAAACTTGTCCATGTGTTTCTTCTTTAGGTATGACTACCGCACTGAGTGCACAATTATTAGGCAAGAAAGTATTCTGATTGAACCATTATTTCTATGCATATTTTCCAACTCCAAACCTCATAATCTTGAATGCTCATTGCAGTTAATCATTGTCAAGTGAGAAGTATTTATGTAATGAGGGAGGGTGTGACAAAAGTGAATCACACCTTAAATCAAGGTGTGCATGATTATTAGGCAGCTTCATTACCTCTGGGAAAATGGGCCAAATTTAACTGACACTGAAAAGTCAAAAATTATAAAACGCCTTTTGAGGCGTGACCCCAAGTCAATCAAACTTTTTGTTGCTAATAGTCAACTGGGGCGCAAAAAGCGCATGGAGAAGAAAAGGCGCACATTAATTACAAAGGACTTATGTAGAATTAAACGTAAAGCTACCAGGAACCCATTATCCTCCAGTGCCACCATATCCCTGCAGTCTACCTGGAGTGTCCAGAAGTACGAGGTGACAAGTGCTCAAAGACACAGCGAAGGTCAGAAAGGTTAAAGAACAACCACCACTGAATAAGATTCACAAGTTGAAGTGTCAAGATTGGGCAAAGAAGTACCTGACAGATTTTTCAAAGTCTTTGTGGACAAATGAAATGGAAGTGACTCTTGAGGGACCAGATGGATGGGCCTATGGCTGGATCACTGATGGACACAGGGCTCACCTGGACTCAGACGCCAGCAAGGTGGAAGAGGGGTACTGTTATAGTCTGCTATCATTAAGGATGAGATAGTAGCTGTTCCTCTTCGGGTTGAAGATGGACTGAAATTCCACTACCAAACCTACTGCCAGTTTCTGGAAGATCCTTTCTTCAAGAACTGGTACATGAAGAAGTCCTCAGATTTCAATAAGGCCATGATCTATATGCAGGATAATGCTCTATAACATGCCTCCAAGTACTCCACTGCTTGGTAAGCCAGTAAGGCCCTCAAAGATGTCCAAATGATGACCTGGCCCCCTCCCTCACCAGACTTGAATCCTATTGAGAACTTGTGGGCCCTTCTCAAATGTCAGATTTACAGTCAGGGAAGACAATTCACCTCTTTTAACAGCATTTGGGAGGCTGTGGTTGCTCTATTAGTGAAAGTTGATTGTGAACAGAACAAGAAACTGACAGACTCCATGGATGGAAGGCTCATGGCAGTTATTGAAAAGAAGGGTATATTGGTCACTAAATATTATATAAGGCCATTTTTGTTGTTACAAATACTTTAAAAATAAAGAATAATAAGACATTTGATTTAAATTATTTTTGTGATTTAGTTGCCTAATAATTCTGCAGACATATATTCTCCTTAACATTCATTATATTTTGGATTGACTGAGAGTGTGTTTGTAAAATTTATCCTGAAGAATTCAATTCGGAATTCAGTTTACAATGCTGTCTTTACAGGGGCATCACTAAGACTTGCTCCAGTTCTTAGATCTTTACAGTGGCTTTACTGTTTGTTTGAGAATTGTCTTTAAAATACTTATACTTATTAGTATATTTTGTATTACTGTGGGTAAAATCATTGTCATACTCCTTTACCTTAAAAAAATGTAAAGGGCAATAGCCACCTTCATCATATGGACTACCTCATAAATATACATAGTTGTTTGTATGTATTTTCCTAAACTAGCATTTTATCCTAGTATAGTCACATGTGATGCCAATATCCTCTGTGAGCCCCTGATGACACAAGGCACCAAAAGTCTTGACACATTTTTGGATGATTTGTGAAAACATTATTTACAATGGTTTCTGAGGGGGAAGTCCAGTCTATAGTTTTGTCCAATACTGACAACATGTTTTTATCAATGGTATGTGTTGTGTTTTTGTCTGATATGTTGGGTGGAGTAGGGTATCTGAGGTGATGAGAGTGCAACTACAGCGTAACTAAGCTTGCAAAGTAATCTTGCAATTTTTTACTATGCCAGTGAGCATTTGTAATTTCTCTCAAAGCAGATTTGCTCTTCTACTAATCTAATAAAACCATAGCTTGCTCATCATTGGCACGAAGTCTATAAACACTTGATAATAAGCAGTTTACATTTGTCTATTGGTACTTATACAGTAGTTGCTGATGATATAGTGTATAATAGATTATGTAATCACCAAGGATACATGTCTTACATTTACAGTAGTTCATATTACACTAATAATGCAACTGGCCTTAGTAACATGCCATTTGATGTAAATGACAATGTCTTTACAGGTACTTCACTAAGGCCAGGAGAGTAGATCACATTGCTCCAGTTCTTAGATCTTTACAGTGGCTTTCCTGTTTGTTTGAGAGTTGACTTTAAAATACGACTGTTATTAGTATAGTTTGTATTACTGTGGTTAAAATCATTATTGACTGTTGAAAATGGCTGTGTTTGAGCCTCCTTTTCCTTAAAAAAATGTAAAGAGCTAGAGCCACCTACCTTCATCATATAGACCACCCCATAAACATACATGGTTGTTAATGGCTCAGAGACCAAGTGCTTGCTGGCTAACAAGAGCGTTGGGTATTAAAGCCATACTTGGTAACGTGTTTAAGTAATGTGATTATTTTTTCAGTAAGTAGCATTGGAGACAATTCAGCACAACATTACACTTACTAAACCTAGTAAAACACCATTATTTTAGGTCAGGATGTGTCAGCTGAGTGCAGGTGCTGGAGGTGGGGGATGGCAAAATATGAGAAATGTTTCCTGCTGTTGTTGTTTTCTTGTGATCACTTTAATTAATTATGCGGCTAGCCAGCCAATGAAAAGCCTACATTCAGAAATCACCTGGTTTTGTTTGGAGGTGGAGGGTGGTGGTAGATGATACTTGAAGATGATGGTCCAGTCTTTATGCTAAGTCAAGCTGGCTTTGGCTCTTATATTTATCATTTTCCATATGTTCATGGTTCCAGATAATAACCCAAACTGACTTTGCTGATCCCTTGCCTTTTCCCCTAGGACATTTTTTTTGGTTTTGACTGAAATGTCTCAAAGGTATTGGATGGATTGCCATAAAATTTGCAGTCATGCTGGGTGAATTATAATATCTTTGGTGATTCCTAATTATTTAATTTGTCCTACCTATATCTTTAAGATTTTCATTTAATAAATGTCTGTTAAGTCAAACTTTGTGTCTTTGGAGACAATCCCCAAAAAGATGCTGTACTAAGTTTATGCTAATGCAAACCAAATATTTCCTATGGCTGTAGTTTCAAATTAAAAGCATTTAACTGGGAAAACCCCAGTTGATGATGAAGTAGTCACAGGAAATGCAATGTGTTTGTCAGAGAGCTGAGCTCTACAGAATGATGGAATGAGGCTAAATGACAGCTCGACTATGTGATCAGGTTTAGCTACCAGAGAGATTTAAATCAGAGGTGGCCATGGCTCTTCGAATACAGCAAGATACAGAGGTGTAGTGAGTTATTGAACTGAACAACAAACCTCCTTCACCCATGTTGTTACATCAAGAAGAGGATGAGGGAAATTTGAACAAATTAGAGCACAAAAACAATCCATTGGTTTAAGACTGTAGGGACTGAGTAGCCGATCACTGGCCAGCAGGGGGCACATGCCTCTTGAACCCTGTCTAGCAACACAGAAGAACGAGACCAGCCAGCCTGCCAACAGCATGGAGAGTAGCAAGTCCACAAATAACTTTTAGTTAAATGGTTTATTACAAAAGTTTTAGCGTTCTGTTCAAACATGCTCTTTCAGAAATTACACAAAGTTTTTGCCAATTGATATCCTCACACACACCCTTTATAATTTTGTTCAAATGATGGTTCTGATAGCTTGTTACAGCAAATTTCATTTGATTGCATTTTCACCGTGTCTGTAAAACTATTTCTGTGAACTTACGGTATCTTCCCATTCTGTATGCAGATTAGTCTTGAAATGGACACCAATCTTTCTTCAGCATAACTCACTTGCAGCTTTCATCTGTACACATTTCCAGGCCCATGTGACCTTTACTCACATTAGAGGGACTTACTACTTGCTACTCTGACAAAACCTAACCTTGTTGTAACTCAGTTTTCCTAAACTAGTATTTTATCCTCGTATAGTCACATGTGATGCTAATATCCTCTGTGAGCCCCTGAAGACACAAGGCACCAAAGGTCTTGACACATTTTTGGATGATTTGTGTAACATTATTTACAATGGTTTCTGAGGGGGAAGTCCACTCTGTAATTTTATCCAATAGTGATAACATGTTTTATCAATGGTATGTCTTGTGTTTTTGTCTGATGTGTGGGGTGGAGAGGACTTTTTGAGGCAATGAGAGTGCAACTACAGCAGAACTAAGCTTGCAAAGACAATTTGTAATTTCTCTCAAAGCAGATTTGCTCTTCTATTAATCTAATAAAACCATAGCTTGCTGTAAATGTCATCATTCATTGGCATGAACTCATATGATTATAAACAGTTTACATTTGTCTATTGGTACTTATAGATGCTGATGATATAATGTATAGTAGATAATGTAATCCCCAAGGATACTTGTCTTACATTTACAGTAGTTCATACTACACTAATTGTAGTGCAACTGGCCTTGGTAATATGCCATTTGATATGTTAATGATGTCATTTTAATAATATTGTTAACAATATCCACTTTAAAATTGTGTAAAAGTGTAACATCCAGACGGCGGTGCAGTGGTGCAGTGGTTAGCACTGTCGATTCACAGCAAGAATTTCGTGGGGTCGTGACCTTTCCAGGGTGTACCCCGCCTTTCGACCGATGTATGCTGGGATTGGCTCCAGCCCCCAGTGACCCTGTTCGCAGGATAAGCGGCTAAAATGTAGTTTTTCTTATTTCTATTATTATATGACCTATTACTATGATATGTACCCAAAGACATTTAGGGAATAGCCTAAAACAGTAATATGCTAACAGTGTTACCCTGATATTTACCAGCCTTACCATTATTGAAGAGATGATTTTGAAAAATTAGATTAAATCAATGTTTGTCTATTATGTATCAGTGAATCTCCACTCTGATGACGAGATGTGCTTTCTAATTGGCCAAATGCATACAGCTTGGGTGGCAGTTTGCCTGACCTCATGGTCCCAGATTGACCTGTGGAGATGTTGTTTAAATGTACTTTGTTCTTCAGTTTTACCACAGACAGTATATTACAGGACAAAGCCACCCCGCAGATTTGAATGGAGAGCAGTGAAGCTAGTTTTGGACCAATAAAATACTGCTACTTCCTGTTGGCACCAGCATCTACTGCAGGTGACTGCGCAGCATAAGCGTGCTTTGATGACATGATGTCAGAAACACCGTAATTCTGGTAGCTGCATAGCTGCGCTATGCTGCACCAAAAAAAGTCATCACTGATGGCTGAATAGTTTTTTTAGATTCACCTAGAGCTTATAATCTAAGCAATATGGTTACATCTCTCATGTGCGACAGGATATCACGGTTTTGATTTTTGGGTCTACATGGAACCTTCCATGCAAGCTTTGGTCGGCTTCACTGTTTCAACTGTGGGTTACCAGCTTGAGTTTGACCTTGTGAAAGTCTAAGGACAGAGTGGTTGTATCTAAATAAACTAGTATAAGGACGGTGTGTCGGAGCTCTCTCTTACTCCTACGCACCTGTCTACAAGAAACTGTAGACGTTTCTTAGTTTTTACAGTCTAATTGATTTAAGTTTTTAAACTTAAAACTATGAGCCCAAAAGCTGTGAATTCATAAACCTGATATTCAACACCAGGCTAAAATTGAATCCCTGTAGCATAATTAAATCAAATAAAATGACAAGAATGGATGTAGGGATTGAAGTGTTAATAAAAACAAGAGCATGTGGCTCAGTCGTTAATGGAAAATATAACCACATCAATATGAGTATCTCTCTCACGAGAGATACGATTTATATGGTTATTTGTTACATATTATTGATTTCATCTATAACTTATGTAGCCATTAATCCATGGTGCACGTGTTATTGACTCATGTTGGCTTTGATGTGCCCTGAAAGGTCTTAATAGTCAGTACTACTGTGGACATCTGCTTACATTTTTATCACACAGTAAATGTTTAGCATCCTCTTTTGCCCCCAAGTGTGGCTGGTTACCAAGGAAGTACGAAACAGAGTGGAGCTGGTCGAGAGATATGAATGGATCTGTTTCTTTTCAGAGGTCAAGAAGCGACAACTCTCTCTCAAAATGTTTCTGGTCCTTAAGGCACAAATCTAAAACATGGACCCATGTGCTCTCCTTGAGAAGGTAATAAACCTCTGTTTCACAAAGGGCCTGTGAATAAAGTGAGAGCTTAGCTTGCTGTAGGGATAAATGAAATACATCCCTTGTTAATAGTTCCTTCTCAACCCAAAGGTTTGGCTGAAGGAAAAGGCCACACTGCAGAGAGGAGACAAAGAAACACTCTACTATGAGTTTACAAAGAATGCTTCCTCTGTTTTATCGTATAAGGCCCCGTCCAGCCAGGGGGCACTTCCCGTGTTTGTGCTCACCTCTCCAGCTTGTAGTGAGTTTCCAATAATTCAGAAAAAGACGTGATGCTCTGTCTTCCAGCAGCCTTGCACGAGATGCAGCGGCAGATATATGCAACAATTAGCTGCACAACTGATAGTGCTTTTTCACGTGTGTGGATCTTGATACGCAGCCTAATTTCTTAGAAAACAACTTCAATTCTGGGGACTGGGGAATTTATATTTATTCAACATCATGAGTATAGAAGCAAAAAATCAACTTTCAATGAAGTGAACTTTCTGTTTTTTCCTTGTACTGAAACGTCATAGACATACTGTACATTTGATCAAATTAACATAAAAGTCAGACTTGTGTGTTTTTTTGTGTATTTTTGTACAATATATCACATCTTGCCTCAAAATAAAACATTTCTCCTTAGAGATCTTAGATGAGTGAGTCACATTTAAAAAAAACAATTTTAGATTTGTGTTAGCAATTTAACATTAAGCATTTGTGAAACTAAAAATAACTTCAAACAAAAGTAATGCCTTTTACCCAAGGCAAAGGTACTGGGAACTTGTGTTAAAATGACTAGCTGTATTTTTACTCTATGGACAAAGAGCCTGACACTTTATTCGAAGTTCATATGATTTATTCCTGCAATAGCAGAATTGCCAGTGTTGTGTTCTTAACATATTAAATACGTTGAACCATGGTATACTCAATGTCTTCCAAATGGAAATGAAGGTTTATGCTTAGTTTACCTCTGATTGTTATATGTGATTCATTCTTTTCAGTTTACTTAACAAAACCACTTTATTTTGAATATGTTATTGAAGGGACAAAAGAAAATAACTCTGTAAAACAACTGCTACCATTTGCCCACATTATTGAATTTACTGAATTTATAGTGGTCAACAACTCATTCTCATCATCAAATTATTACTAGACGTGAGCAGCCACTGCAAGCCATCAAGGATAAAGTACATGTAACAAAAGCCTGAATAAAAAGGCATGTGAAATAGGAGGTGCATATTTTAAACTAAACTAAAAACACTTAATAGATGGTCAGTCCGTCTCTGAGTATGTCTGGTTAAAAAAAATCTAATTTCCTTCTAAATAGAGAGAGTAAACTTTACTATTCTGTGATTTACTCTGGACTAATGACTTTGTCCATCATTGCGCATCTTTCACTGCTTTTCAAGAAAACAACACAATTTGATGGGTCATGGTGTTTCCAGCAGTGCTATAGTGCATTGACTGTGCTTGGTGCCATGATCAACTGATTCACAAAAATAAAGCCTATAAAAAGCTCTAGAAGAGACAATCTCTCTTTGACTGCCGCTCTATTAATATCAAGGTTAATATCAAATGCGTTCTAATACAAAGAGAGCTGACCTAGGCTGGACAAAAATCATATCTGAACAGTCAAAAACAATACTTTTCTCGTTTACTCTGCATACATGACTGCATAACAATTGACTGTTAAATGCGATTAACCTCTCAAAATCCCCAAAAAATAGTTGGGGTTCGTAAACACACCATACATTTGGGTTTTCATGTGGCTAGTTTGTAGTGAAACAGTGGTGTCAGTTGTGTCTCTGGTGCTCAGAACAAATAATGTTTTATACTAGATGAGCAGAACTAAAGATTAAACGTTAGTTGGCCTTAAGCAAGCTTCAGTTCGCAGACTACTGGTCAACTCGTAAAAAGACTCCTTTGTGAGCAGAAAATGGTGACGTCAAATGGGCTCTATAAAGGCATAAATTCATAGTTAAGATGAACAACACAGCAATAGGAGGGTGAGTCTCAGTGTACTCCTCCAATTCTTAACTTGCATAACTAATGAGCCTTAAGCCCTAGATAAATTAAGCAGGACTAGTGACTCCTCTCAGATTTGCACATGCTAGCTTGCTGTCCACAGTGTAGGCTAGCAAAATAAAGGGATTATATTCAGTATACAGATTATTTTTAGCAGTTACTACTCAAATAACATGTTGGAGATGCTTGAATACAGCCACTATCAGGTGAGATGGGTTGCTTTTTTTTGTCTTTAACTTTATTTAAAAAAAACAAAAATAGACAGATGGACTGAAATTGAGTCTGAAAATGAATATTGATAATAGTTCATTTCTTCGCTGGAATTGTATTATTTTGACAGGATGTACTGTTAAAGGCTGTATTGTCGCTTCTGTATCATTATGTCCCACTACACGATCTACACTTGGTATGGTTCAGAATTGTTGAAGGCTATGGGAACCAAGCAGTAATTTAGAAAAGCTAAAGAATGCGAACAAGTTTGTAAATTGCAGAGCAAGCTGTTGAGGTGCTGCATGGACTTAAACTGGTCATGGAGCATGTGACACAAACTCACTGTGGCACGGTGTCCCTTCTGTGGAGACATTTTGTCTTGAGTAAATAAAATCAGCCAGTGGCAGGGAGAATGATGCTGTCAAACTAATCTGCACCGCACATTTAAGATCGGTCCTTCATTTCTCAATTTCAATAATTGGATTGTAATGTCAGGAGAAAAAGTTGTGTTTAAACACATTTCCATATCTTAGCATATGCAAAATAAGTGTTCCAAAGCAAGCCTGCAATCAACCTAGAGAAGTAGACTTTAAAAATGTTTTGAGGTCCGTTAGTTAGCATGATACAATAGAGATAATGATGCAGAGATGCAGTAATTTAACTGCTACACAGCAGTGTGACTGCTCCCTTTGGTTACTTTTTAAACTGAATTTATAATTTGGATTTAAAAAAGAGGCATCAAACATAAAACTGAATCGGCACTATCTTTAGATTAACAGGTTTTACTTATTATAATGACTCTGTATTGTCATTATCACATTAAAGGCATTCATTTTACTCAAAATCCAAACTACTATTTTATGTTTCCTTTTAATATAATGCCCTATTTCTAAAAGTTCAAGACTGAAGACTTTATTTCCACACTACTTAGTTGTTAGGAATTTGCCTCTGTGCGCTTATGACAGAATCATCATCATTGATGTTTTTCACATTATTGAGTTTTTTTTCTTTGATAAATTAACTATTGTTTGAGATCCATGTTCTTTGTTTTCTAATCTACAATACAAAAAGCATTTACTAGCCTCAATACAAGAATTAAAGCAAAATCCCAGGTTATAACGTTTACTTCTTGTTCACGCAGGTGCAGTCCCACCTGGAGAATCCCACCAAGTACCACATCCAGCAGGCTCAGAGGCAGCAGGTGAGGCAGTATCTGTCCACCACCCTGGGTGGTAAATCCGGCAGCCAGTGTCCCAGTCAGCCCCCGGAGCACGGCATGCCACCCGGGCCTGGAAGCAGCGCCCCCAACAGTCCAATGGCCCTGCTCACCCTCAGCTCCAACTGTGAGAAAGAGGTATTTCTGCTCATTACCAAACAACTTTAATTTCATTATATCCAAATACCCTAATAAACTTTAATTACTGAATCAAATGTGGTTTGTGCTGTACAGATGGATGATGTCATTGATGATATTATTAGCTTGGAGTCAAGTTACAATGACGATGTTCTTGGACTTATGGACGCAGGACTCCAAATGAACAACCAGGTAATTTTTTCAAGATACCACCCTGTTTAAAAGGAAATACTATATTGTAAATATGACTCTAAAGCGATAGATCAGCTGTCTCCATACATTTACAAATAATTATTCATGTTTATATTCATGTCTTGGAATTAACGTTTTATACAAGTTGTCATTTTTCTTTTTAAGCATGCAATAATAAAATTTCTTTAATACTCTGTAGCTCCCCGTGTCGGGTAACCTTCTTGATGTGTATGGCAACCAAGGACTTCCACTTCCAGGCCTCGCCATCAGTAACTCCTGTCCACCCAACATTAAAAGGGAATACACAGGTAAACTACTGAGTGACATCGTTCAAACATATCCTGTATTATGAGTGTTTTTTGTACTGTACATAAAATATTTGCAAAATTATAGTGTAAATTTATAACGAAAATATTTAATTTATCATGACTAAATCCTAATTAAAAAGAAAAACATCATATTTCCATTATAATGTAAAGGTGAAATCATGACTCTAGGCCAATGCCAATATTGTGTGCAATTTGGAAATGCACAAAATACTATTAAGTCAATTATTTGCTAAACAATTACCCCAGCTCCTGGCATGAAGCAAGTACTGGACAAGCCTGGATCCTGTGGCCAGTATGAAACCTATCAAAGGCCAGAGGGCTTTCCAGTAGGTAAGCAAAGCAAAATGAAGAAAATTATGTTTTGTAAATTTTAAAGCTGTTTTCAATTTGATTTTTAGACACTGTATATGGCATTTTGTGTATGGCTAAATGCACACAATATGAATCAACAGTAATTGTAAAAAATGAGAAGCTATGATAGCTTAATTTCCTGCTGTAATCCACAGAACATGTAAATGATTTCAGCTGTGATAATCCAGCATCCATCACAGTACATTAAGATTCAAAATGTGCTAATAGACAAAGTAACAAATTTAGTGCAAAGTATGCCAAATACTAACATGTAATTTTATAGATTTAGAGCCCTGTTACTCTCTTAGGCAACTTAATTAAATCATGACGCTGGAATTCATGTTTCTCTTGGCTTCCCAGAGGCTGAAGTTCGTGCTCTTGCTAAAGAGAGGCAGAAGAAAGACAACCACAACTTAAGTGAGTCAATCAAAATCAAATACATTTTTACTTTTCTTTATGATTATCTTAATGGTTCTGTAATGTATTTTTTTTAATTTTTACCAAAAGAAGTTGTTTTACTTGGAAAATGTAGGGTTATTTAAATATTGTGACCTGTAATTAAACTTTCAGACTACAAAGAAAAAGTTTAGCAGCCTGCTGTACTTACTGTATGTTTTGGTTGACAAATTTTAGTTGAACGAAGACGGAGATTCAACATCAACGATCGCATCAAAGAGTTGGGAACCTTGATACCCAAGTCAAATGATCCGTAAGTATATTTTCTGTATGTGTTCCATACATCTATGTTTCACTGTAATTTATAATTTCACTGTAACCTTGTTGTTCCTCCTATTCACACAGCCAAGTGTCTTTAAAGTGTAATGACTTATTTGCTCAGAGGGACCATAAAGAATCCTGTGCTGTTTTGGTCAGCTGGTCAGCTGACTCTAACTGTAGACCTTTGTCTCCTGTATACCCCAGAGACATGCGCTGGAATAAGGGCACTATTCTGAAAGCCTCAGTGGACTATATCAGGAGGCTACAGCGGGAGCAGCAGAGAGCCAAGGAGCTTGAGTGCAGACAGAGGAAGCTGGAGCATGCAAACCGCCATCTGATGCTTCGTATTCAGGTAGTAGCCTATTAGTGTATTTTAGTCCTCTATTCATCAACCAGAGGCTACAGTAAGAAGTTAGAAGTGGTAGTGTATATAACGTCACCATGAGGTCAGAATTTCAATTTATTCAAGATTTTGGTTTGCAAAACTGATGACATGCCCATCAGCATAACTTTGTATTAATTGCTAATTAGCAAATTTTAGCATGCACACACGTTTAAGATAAGATTTTGTGCCTTCTAGCCATGAGGTTGTGAAATCTACCACCCCCCTTCCCTCTTTCAAAGAGTGTAGAACATCTACGGTGGCCAACACAGGACAAAAGGTGTCGACAGCAGACACTAGCCAGTTAAAAAAATGAGGTTTCATTAAACGGATATATTTGCTTAATAATTCAGTTAAACCATATGTTATTGCGACTTGGCCACTGACAGATAGCATGGAAAATGTAAGCCAAGAGTGTGCAACTTTGGCAGTGGATGTGCACCACAGTCCAGTATAAAACACATAATAGATGAAGTTTATACAAACATCGCCAAGGGAAACACATTAATTCTCTTTGTGATTATGGACCCTTGCCAAAACGGTCCTACAGCAATAATATCTGGGCCATGGCCAGATAATGATGCTTTGGTAGCGGCAAAAAATAAAAATAAAAAAATACTTTGATAGCGGTGCTTGAGTATATCTCAGTCATGTCAGTTACTCACATATAAAGAAGTAGCGCTGTTTGTCCGTTTTGGGCTACTGTAGAAACATTGCGGCGCAACATGGACGGGGGGAGCCGCGGTTATGTAGATAGAAATGGCTCATTCTAAGGTAATAAAAACATAAAGGTGTATTATTTAAGGTCTTCATACACCACTGAAAAATAGTTGTGGATCTTGTATTGCATTTATGACACTAGATCCTCAGAAATATTACACACTGAACATTTAAATTTATTACATTAAATATTATATACAAATATGTTGTTTACATTACATTTTGCTTATCTATATAATCATCTAGGAGTTGGAGATCCAAGCTCGTGCACATGGTCTTACAGTGGTCTCATCCTCATCTGTCTGCACGTCGGATTTGATGGGCCGAGCCATTAAACAGGAGCCCGTCCTCGGCGACTGCCCATCAGATCTCTACCAGCATAGCTCAGCTCCTGACATGTCCCCTCCAACCACACTCGACCTCAACAATGGCACCATCACCTTTGACCAGATTCCTGCAGATGCTGGGGACCCTGGTGCCTATGGAAACTCCAGGACCTGTAAAATGAAGGAATTGGTAAGGGACAATACCCTGTCGCCAGTTTCCCCCAGTGATCCCCTGCTGTCCTCAATGTCCCCAGATGGCTCCAACAACATTAGCAGCCACCACAGTTCCTGCTCTAGTATGGAGGAGAAGGAGCATGGCTGTTGACATTGTCTAGTGCCATAAGCTATACTGACACTTTCTATCTGTACCATCCCATCAATGAGGCACCGCACCTTAAAGTGACTTAAGTATGACTAAGCTTAAGTAGATAAAGGAACATCTGATTATTTTTGGCTGAACTGAAACATTCAAATACTGTACGTTGAAGTGACTGAGACATTTCGGTTCCTCCGTTGTATACAGTTTTTTTACATTCTTCTAATCTTGATGCCGTATATATTAACAGCTCAGAAAAACTTGACAAACATACAAGGTGAAAAATGTGACTACAATCTGCTGCCATTAGAGACTAGGGTTTTCACATTTGTCCATGGCAAATACATAACATGCAAATGTGAAAATGTACTGGTGGTTAAGTTCAAAACGTTTATTGTAATGTTTAAGTTTGCCAGACAAAATGATTTACTTCTTGTAGACGGAACTCTAGATTACTGACTTGGTCAATCTAACAGTGTTAAACTTCCAATGGTTCCATTGCATGAAAACGCACAAAATTGAAATTTGTTTTTAAATATTAATGGATCAGGTATTACATACTATTGGATATTGGTAATTGTTTCTACACATATTTAAATTTATTTAATTTTTTACTACATGCTTTTAATGCATTCTGAAAAAATTAACAAATCAAAAAGTGACCAAATGAGAAGTATTACTACTGTCATTTATAAGTAATATTTTATTGTCATTCATTATTTTGGAATTTGAGATTTATACCTTGACCTCAGAGACTGATTTTCTCCTAGGAATCTTTCATTCATATCGGCCCACCAATTATGTTGTTATTGATGTTTTCTTATTTTAACATGATCACAACTTTAACTTAATTTGTATTCAATATATTCTATGTACTAGTTTTGATGAGTAAAGCAATAAAACATGTGAAAGGAAAAGTAGTTCTCAGCATTATAAGGTAAAATTACCTTATACTAGTAATGTACTATAGTATTTTTGAACTGAAAGAAAGAAAGAAGGAAAGAAAGAAAGGAAGGAAGAAAGAAAGAAAGAAAGAACAAGAATTTTGGTTTCACAGATGACAAACGCACTGGTCCATGGCCAAAATTACTTTTATTTAAATTGAGTCCTCTTTGTAAAACTAAAATAATTCCCAACATGATACATCAGAAATTTATAATTAGAGCAAATTAATAACACATTTGCAAATTTATAATAAATGCAAAATAAAATTGATAAATAAGTAAATGAAAATGTAATGTGTATGCTAACAAAGGATCACAGCCGCATTTGCCAAAAATGTATCAGTTGCTTTGATTTCATGTTTGTCTTGCATAACTCCTAGTTTAGTTGATGTATATACAGGGGAATCTTCTTTTGTACACAAATGGTTGATAGCATATGAGACATTGTGTAATAAATGACCAGTATTGTAAAAGAAAACACTTGAGATGCTGATATATTGTAAAAAAAAAGTGTCTTTTGTAAAAAAAAAACAATAATAAAATATTGTGTTAAAACTATAGTAGATTACAGAGTATCGATCTATTTGCCAATTAACATTTATTTGGCATTTGTGGGGCAGCATGTGTGTCAGTCCACATGCCAGCATGGCATTCCAATTTTAATAATCAGTGAAAGAAAAATTTTACAAATTATGTTTGTTTTAGCATTGCTTTTGCAACCACCATTTAAAGCTTATTATTGCCTAAGAGACTGCATCGGAGACTTTAGTAATAAAGTTTGAATACCTTTCAGGGCAGCACGCTGGTTCAGTGTTTAACACTGTCACCTCTCTGTGAGGAGTACTGTAAGTGTGAATATGTTTCTCTGTGTGTGTGTTAGCCCTGTGATCAACTGGGGACCTGTCTTGGGTGTAGCTTTCAGTTCATGCTGCGACAAGCTCCAGCTGCTCACCACAGGAGAAGCAGATTGTGCAAATGGATGAATGGCATAGTGTATGTTCTCTACGGGGAGGTAAAATTAATATCCCATTAGGTATAGACTTGAATGCAACATAAATCAATGTGTATGAGCAAGGTGCCATTATGACTTCCTAAAATGTCCCAGGATCATTGTCCATTTAGAATAGTCTGCCTCTTTCTGATGGACGCAAATGGTTGTGATGATAATAATTATAATATGTGTGCGACAATGGACAGTAAAAAACCTTCACTCTTTAATGGCCCTGCTGAGGAAGACTGGTTGCAAAAAGAAGTCTGATTGTATAGAAGTTAATGACAGAATGACTCAAATTCTCACTTGATTTATTACTTCAGTAAACACTTTCCTAATGAGTTAATGGTCTCAATTGCTACTTTAAAGTCTTCTTCAATACAGATGATGTCAGCCATTTAGAATAAAATAAACAAGCAGGACATTCTTTAGTGCCTGGCTACCTTGTGATTGACAAGTTGCTACCATGGAGTGACAATGCATATCCCTCCCCAGCTCCACCCTCGTCCAAAAATGGTCACTTGTGTTTCTACTGGTTTTCCAAGCTGTTTTTTAAGAGTTGCCTCTGATAATTGTGGGGAGAACACTAGACCAGATGAAAAAGGTTACACTTTTGCTTTCAGTGTCAACTATTTTACACGTATAATTAAGTTAGCAAGGAATAGTTTTTACAGTCATGTACATACAGTATATGCTCTCTCCGAATTTACTTGCCCACCATCAAACAGCAGGCAAGATAGTGAAGAAAGACCAAAATCTAGCAAAGTAGAAATAGAGTAAATAGTGGACAGTAAAAAGGACTTGCGGAGGGCAGGGTCACACCTAATGGTCCGGTTCCTATTCGAACCAATGTGATGATGATAGATGAAAGTTTAATTTTCCACCTGGTCTGCTCTGCGTTCACAAAGGCAAAACTTAAATGGTCCTGAAATTGGAAACAAAAGCTATGAGGTAGAAATGGCGTTTGATTATCGTTTGTACAGTCAGTGGGTAAAAAAAACAACCCCCTCCAAATACTTAACATAACAGTACTTTGAAGCAGTGTTGACACAGCATGTTATCACGTCACCGCTCAACTGTTTACTGGAATCCATTCTCCTTCATTTTATTCATATTTTGAATACCTATGCACCTTTTACATTTTGAGAAATTTTAGATTAAGCCCAAATATTCAAGAGGCATCTCACTTCATTGTGAGTCCAGGTCTGTCCCCCAGCTATTTGACATTTTGGCAGCAAATGTGCTACTAGTTCACCGCCACAGGATGAGAAAATGTTTGTTAACTAATAAAATGACGCATACAATAGCACGCTTCCTGTTGTTGGTTTGATTGGTGTTCACATCAGAAATGAACCGCTACAGAGTTAACTTGACAGTGGTCAGAGACTGCCCCTTTGAGGCAGACTACAGAGTGGTTGTTTGGTCTGCACCAGAGTTTAAGTCAGGCGTTCACACCAACCGGGTTAATGCTCGAGGGTCTGGTTCAACCACGCCAAACAAGGCTGGTGTGAACCTGCCCGAAATGAATGCTGTCAGTAATGTTGTTCTGTCGGCTGGAGGTGCAAATAGCCAAATGCTTGCTAAGGCATAGCCATAACAGCTTTCTAAAGGCAGTGTGTCAGAATGGTTTGTCAGCACGTCATGGAATTCTTCTGCCCTGTCCCAAGGATTATTTACGTTTATAACATTATTTAGTTATACAAACAGGCAGTGTGTTGTGAGTTGTTTTAGGAGATATATTTCATTCACTGCTAATATAGTAGCACAACAATGCAAATCTTTTTGTAGACCAATCTGGATGTTTGCTGCTCTCAGTGTTCTCTCAAATAATAAAATAATCATCCAAATAGGTGCGTATTGCCATTAGTAATACAATATATCAGTGTCTTACTGCCTCTTCCACAAACCATCTATATTTGAAAATAAGGATTATGGTTTTTGGTGCAACAGTGTCTTCACAGTACATGGTTTATGTGTATCGTAGATGATCTAAATAAATGTTTAGTTAGTCTAACTTTTATTTGTGAGCAGTGACCTTGCCTTATTGTTCAAAATCCAAAATACTACACATGCCATTGGAAATTAAGCTAATGAAAGAAAGGAAGATGTAAAAAAAAAAAAAACATTTGGGAATTGGCTGTATTCTGCGATGGACTGGCGACCTTGTCCTGGGTGTACCCCACCTTTCGGCTGATGTCAGCTAGGACTGGCTCCAGCCCCCCGCTGACCCTGTACGCATTATAAGTGGATGGATGGATGGATGGATGGAGTCGGCTATATTACTGAAACACACACACACGCAGTAAAGCAGTAAAATGCTTTGATGAGGGACACTTACACTGTAAATCATTACAGCTACCCATTTAGTGAAACTTGAAAAAAAAATTGTGTTGACTATTTAATACTTTTGTCAGATATGTGTGTATTAATTGAACTTGGATTTGTAAGTTATCAGTTGTAAAAAAGGCTGGTGTGCGGAGATAGGAGTAAGAGAAAAAAAATAGCCTAGTTGCTTTGGAATCGCAACCAATGGCTCCCTAGGCATTCATGTGCTACGACTGAAGTATGTGTTCATGGGCTCTTAAGTCAAAATGTGGAATCAACATGGACGCTACTACAAAGATATGTTGGATTAGCATTATCAGAGCATAAACAACATGCAGAGATCTTGTTAACTCTACATGGACAGCAAACTAACCGTTTAAATTACATATTTGCAAAATACGTATACGCAATGTGTGATTTTCTTGCATGTTCAGTATGCTTCTTCATGTTCCATGTACCCTTTATTTCTCTTTTTGCAATAAAGATTTAGGGAGGAAAAATATATTCTGATCATTCCAACACCAAATGAATGCACCACCTCAACTTTCCAAGCTGGCAGGAGAAGCCATGGGGGCCGCCACGCGGCTGTTGTGCAAAATAATAGGTATGGGCCTTTCTTTGTCCAAATTTGTCTTCTTTTCTTACTACTATAAACCAGATGACTACTACCACTAACGTTACTTGTTGTTGTCCTTCTTCTTCTTCGTATATTCAACGTAGTGACGAAATGCGATCTGAAATGTAGTTGCCTGAACCTGAAACTGTGAGTCACAATAATGCAGAAATGTCCGTTAGACTAGCAAAAAATGTTTTTCTTGCATTGATAAAGTAAAACAATTCTTTGTTTTAACTCAAAGTATGAAGATGAAACAAGTTATAAAAAGTTTAATGAACTAAAAAAGCAACGTTGAGACAACTAGAACACAGTAGTTATATCATCTTTGTGAACTTGAATTTGTGAGTTGCACAAAAATCTTCAAGTTAAGTTAACATTTCCTAGTTAAACTAACTTGAAATGTCTTACAATGATGCATTTGACAGACAAGTGAATAGTTTACAAGCTACATCACTTAGTAGCTTTTGCTAAACATACGTGAAAATTAAAATCAAAAAGTTTAAACAGTTAAAATATTTGCTCTGTTAGAACCCATTAAAAGCATTTGGTATTGTCACCATTTGCAGTGAAATGATTGTTAGTACACATGCTGGACAGAAGCCTGTAGAACATGTAGCCTATACAAGTGCTAATACCCCACATTTGGCCTTTGAACAATAATGTAAACATATTCTTCTGAAAACAAATCGAAACGATCCAGTTGTGGTATGGGAAGGTTAAAGGTCTCAGCTGTTGTCAGGAGAGATGCTCAGCTCATCACACCATTTTTTGTAAGCTCTGTGCAGGATCTCACAAGATGTGTTGTTAAAAATTTCTAGAATGAAAGAAAGGAGAGAAGAAAAAACACACCTTTACTTTAAGCTACTGTGCATATATTACACAAAGTCTTAGAACCTCCCCATACAAGTTATGGGCGCATTCAAAAACGATAAATGCGAGGTAATCTTGCACCATCATTTGTAGGCAAAAATCGATGACCAAACTAGTTGCCAACAAATTTAATTTTTCTTATTGGAGTGACTTAACTCAGCCAAAAAGGTTGAACTGCAACATTTGCAAAGCTGAAGTTTCATGGGATGGCATGGGAGCACATCAGTTATGCTGGAGCATCTGAAGAGGAGGCACGTTGACTCTCTGGATGATGAAGACTCGTCTCAGTAAGCTAGTTACCTAGCTAGCCTAATGTTAAAAGCAATGTTACTTCACGTTATGAGCATGTTTCCTTTGCATTTGCTCTTGATCAGTGGATTGTTATTATACGCAACAATCCAGTTCACATTCCAAAGGTGACTTAAGGTTAGAGTTTTAAAAGCTGCATTGTCCATGGCAAAGTTTACAGTTGGAAAATGTATCGCTACTGAGCACAACTTTAGAGAACACTGGAAAATTGTACCTTTTCTAAACTGCAAAAAGTTGTATTTTTAAATAATTGTCTTAATTGCTTGCAAATTCACTCGCTGTATATTATAAGATAAGATTAAAATATGTCACCAAGCTCCCAGCCCCACTCATTTTACAAGGACCTTTCAGGCCTACACAGGGATTTTTAAAAAATACTTTAACCTCATTATTTGAAGCTTTGACTATGTTTAACATGAACATCCAACAATGTAAAATTGTAGCTAAGTCATAAAATAAGGAAAAGCACAACAGGTTTCCTTTAAGAGTTTTTGGGGCAAAGAGAAGGAAGTTACATTACTTCCTACTGAGCATATTTAAAGCTGTTTACACAAAACGCCAATGCTTTGTTTTTTGGTAAGAACAGTCTCTCTCTGTGATTCTTACCTGCTTGCCCAAGACCAATAGGGAGAGGCATTCTCACCAGGCCTCCAGAATGCGCCAACCTGTCCTGCAGAGACTTCTGTATGAGCTCCATGGTACACCCCTCATGCCAGACAGGCAGCTCCATGCCTACCATGCAGGTGATGACCCTTTGCTTTTCCTCTTCTGTCAATAGACCAATCTCATTGGAGACGTAAACCATGTACGACATATCAATGTTCACTGCCTCGCCGTGCAACAGAGATGGGAGAACTTTCTGTTTGAAAAGAAAAAAAGTAACCAAGATCACCTAAAAGGAATGAACTTGTAAAAACCCTATAAAACCCATGTAATCTGAAGAGTGTTATAGCCTCACATAGAAAAGAATGCATGCTAAATACGTATGTACACTAAGTGTCTGCCATGAGATCGATTACCATCTCTAATGCTGGACTGATAAGGTGGCCAAAGTCCACAAGTCTGTTTAGGTCGTCCTCCCAAAGGTTTGGAGCAAGTTCCTCCAGCATGGTCATGATGGCTATATGAGTAGCTTGTGAAGCAGGATGTAAGCGCTTGCGTCCACATACACTGTTGTCAGCTTGGAATTTAGTGTCCAACAGCATACAGCCGTGTTTCTCAAGAAGCTCGAAGAGGCCTTTATCTTTCATCAAAGCCATCTGCAAAAAAAAACCCCGGCAAAAATGCAAAGAAAACTTAAGTGAGTAGTTCAAACATGAGAATGTAAATACATAAACTTAATTTCTCAGAATCAATAAGAGTATCAAGTTACTACTTATGCTAATATCAATGAAATTTCCATTTGGAGTGCCAAACCTATGATTGTCTTATCACAGGGTTATCTAGAGCAGTAAGTATACAAGATTCTTGTTTCACATTAAACGTTATAGACCCTATTATCACAACAAACAGCGAAGCAAACACTTTGACCCTTATATTGATATCTTTGTTTTGCTTGTCTCTGGGGTATTTTGGAGCACAAGGCGCACAGGAGCGAGGAGAGGTCTGAACAGGAGGGAGGTGCATTGAATTGAGGCTAGGCAAAGCGAGCTGTTGGTATTTTGGTAGAAATTGGGTCAAAGATTTTGCACTGAGAACAAATGTCTCAGAACCACAACTGTTTCCATTACACACAGCCATCCACTGTGTTTACCTCGATTAGATCATGTGCAAATAACACCAGGCTGCTACAAAGTAATCTCACACACATGAAGATATGCTACTGGGACACATTTTAAGATAAGATGCAACCATTATCAGATTGAAGCGAATCATATTAACAGCTTCACCAAACTGTTAGAAACGTATTTTTGCTTTGGCACAACATTGTTTAAAGGAAACATTTATGCCAATAAAGCACACTGAACTGAACTGAAATCATTATTGTACTAGTTTTGTTAAAAAATACACCTTTTGCCTGATTGCTGCAGATTTGTGGTGCTGTGTGTTATCACCTTGCTTTTCACCATTCACTCAACAACATGATTTTCTGGAAGAGCTGTGTCTTCATTTCCCTGTTTTCGTCATGTGTCACTCTGATTGGCACAGCTGCACTAGTCTTTGGGCTTATGCCTTTTCAAAGATATATTAATAATAATATTGATACTTTTATAAAGCGTGGTCATGTTAATACTGGAATTGTCATTCTCCAGTATGTATCAGCTTTAACTTAAATATTCCACATCCAGGGACTTTAACCTACCTTTAACATCTCTGCCAGCCCATTTGCGATGTGCCGTCGAGGAACAGTTTTTATGAAGGACAGGTCAAGGAAGGCAGCGGTGGGTGGAATGTAGGCACCCAGCTTATTCTTACAGTTTGCAAAGTTAACCCCTGTCTTTGCCCCCACGCTGGCATCGATGTAGGAGAGCAGTGTAGTTGGGACCCTGATGTAAGGGGTGCGTCTTCTGTAGAGTGAGGCAGCTAGGCCCACTATGTCCAGGCATACCCCTCCACCAATGGCAATGATGGGCTCTGTGCGGCGGTCAAGGGAGAAGTTATTGACCTCTTCGAGGATCTTTAAGACCATTTCCATGGATTTGTTCTCCTCACTGGTGGGTAGAGCCAAAATCTTGTACAGAACATTGTATGCGTCTAAATAATCAGTTAGCTTGGGACCGTAGATTTTGTAGACTTCTTGGTCAACAACCACAAAGCGTTTGATTGGCTTGTTTGATTTTTTAATGTCCTCCAGCTCTTGCGGGTCAGAGATGTGGCCCAACAGGAGGGTGTCGTTGCTTGGGTCCAGCAAATCCTGAGTCTCAGTTACCTTGTAAGTAAAGACGATGGGGCTGACCACTGTCCAAGTGGTGCACTTTTCTGTGGTGTTCTCATAGCTGTCAAACAAAACACATGAACAAATACTTATTATAATGGTATAGGTACCAGGTATTGTTGATGTTGCATTCTCTGTTTCTGCCTAATATGTACCACCAATGACAAAGGCATTATTACTAATTTATGAGGACAAAACAGTGACTTTAAGAAATGGCAGCGAAAATTACTTTTGGCATACAACAACACAGGACACAGGCACATAAATAAAAACTCAAATTAATATAAAAAAACTTGAAAGCTTGAAATAAAGAATTAATTTGGTGCAACTTGTGAAAGTACATGTGGAAAACTGCAGCCAAATCAAATTGTTTATTGATATCAGCTATCCATCTTCCTACTAGGCCAAACCTCACCTCACCTCAGACAAGGCAAGTTTATTTGTATTGCACATTTCAACAAGGTAATGTGCTTTAACATACAAATAAAAACAACACAGACCAATATAAAAGACATTCAAATACCATTAAAAGGTTAACAGGACAGGAAAAGCTTTAGTGTCACACATTTAATTTAATAAAAGGCAGTTGCAAAAGGACTACAGCCAGTCATTTAAAAGAGCTGAGAGTTGCAGCAGACCTGCAATTTTTTGGGAGTTTGTTCCAGATATATTGTCCATAAAAACTGAACACGGTTTTTCAAAAACAACAGCTGATATCAACAGGGTCCTTGTCTCTTCAGCGTCATTTTCTCAAATGGTTCCTCTATAAGACAGAGGCCCCTTCTGAGTCTCAAGGACCCCCCCGCCCCATCCACCACCATTAAGAGATTAGACATCAGTGCCTCTAAAGCTCCTTGTCCCTGTTTTGGCTGGAAGAAGAATAAATAAGTTATTATCAGACCACTCTCTTCCTAAGGGAACAAGCACTGCAAAACATTAAAGTTGAACTTGAGACAGGGTACCTTTAGACCTGCTTTTAAATTTATACTATCATGTGGTGAGGATAGCAAAAAATATTGCCGCCATTATTCCCATATTTCTTTTAACTTGACCTTAAAAACCATCTATATTTTTACCACCTGAACACTAACTAAATCCACACTATTTTTAGGTCCAGATTTTCTCTGACAATCTAAATCTAAACATTAGGTCAAATACACAACAAAACACGTACTGGTAATGCCAAAGTCAAAGTCAGCTCTCCCTCAAATCCTACACCTTTCTGTTTTACCGTGACAGGTTAAACAGGTTGTTTAACTTGTCTTCCCTCAAGCACTTTCTAAAGTGTTAGGTTGATTAACAGCATGTCTGTTATTTCCCTTAAAGCCTGATGCAGCTTCCAGCAGCTGTCAAATTGATGATGTATAGCCTCTCATTAAAGACATGAGTCACTTCACGCCAAATTCCAACCAAAGTGAAATACCTAGCCACTGTGTTAACCTAGATACATTACAAAAGAAGAATGATGATCTGGTGGACACCTTGATGATCATTTTTGGTGTACCAGAAAACAATCTTAAGGTACTAATAACACTAATAAGGTTTACAAATAAAATAAATTATAATTTATTATTATTACTATTATCTACCTGCTTACAATCTCAAACCAGTCTGAGTCCAAAAAGTTGTGCTTCTCCTAAAGTTTGGATCACTTGATTGCATTTCTTTATATTTACGGTTTGTTGGTTTCTATCTTGCATTGAATAACAGATTGAATTTATAATCTTTTGGCTTTCCATTTCCTAGCTTTTAGATGTAAAGATCTTTAGACATGAGGTTTCTAAGTAGGGTACATCAGGCACTTGCATAGACTGTATGGTCACTTGGCACTTGTATGGGCTTTGATGATATTGCTTTGGAAGTATTCGAACAGAATCACTGTAACACCGGTTGGAAGCTAAATTGTAAGTTGTTTACACCTGACTAGCTGAAATATATAATAAACAAAACTAACTATTCATAACTGTTGCTACTTCTTAACATTAGAAGTCTGAATAAGCATTACAATGATCTAGTTTTCCTTTTGGTGGGGATAGGTTGTAGTTTTGACGTAATTGGCTGCAATTAAACCTGGCTTACCGATACATTATATGTGGATATCGACCTACAGACTTTGAGACTTTCAAGATTAAACCGAATGATGATGCACTTTTATATTGCATAGATAAAAATCATTAAAAAATTGTATTCATGGGGATTTTAACATTGATATTTCTATTAACACTCTTTATGCCAAATCCTTTTCCTCGACCATATATACATTTACTAGAGTAATGGAATCCAGCAGGCACAACAAACACGTTGGTTCAGAAGAAGTTATAACCACTGGTTTGTGGGCTGACTCCAAGCACATATCACCTATAACAACCCAGCCAATGTATGTTCTTTGGGCATAGGGGTTGCTGTGAGGACGCATTGCATTGTTCTCTGAATTTGTTTTGTGTCCCAGAAGTTGTAGACCCAAGGAAGGTTAAAATCAATGCCAACTGGACTTGGTTGAAGATACTGTGAAGATGTTTCACCTCTTGTCCAAGGGTCTTGTTCAGTTCTGACTGACTGGTAGGGAATTTCAGCCATTGAATCTCTGTGGGGTCGTTATAATTAGTGCTCCTGACTGTTCTAACAACAGTTGTTGTAGTTACATTGACACTGGAAACAGCAATTCTAATCTTTCTCCTACAAGCAGTCAAATCTTAGTAACTTAGGCAACTTTCCTTCACTACAGCAACAATTTTCACCTAACCTTAACCAACCGAACTGTTTTTTTCATAGTTTTGTTTATTGAAAATTTTCAGACCATACATGAATCCAAAGTTCAATTTCTGAGTTTCAATGCCAATTTCCAGATGGCTTAATGTAAATCGGAATAAGCCTCTAGACATGGAAAGATAAAGAGATAGCAACTAAGAGTTGGTAAAGTCAAAAATATATAATAAGAAGAAGAATATATAGATTTAAAAAATAAATGAAATAAATGCTAGCGACAGTAATAAGGATTCTAAAAATCTTGGGGTGGTGGCTACCAGTATATTCATTGTGAATGAACATTAACACATGTGAAAATCAAAACACAATGCTAAAATTAATTATTTTTGTTCATGAAGTCACCTGTCTGTCATTACAAAAAACACAACAACTGTGGATATGTAACAGACGGTAAGGCCATGGTTCATTTCATCAGCACAGTGTCACCTTAGTCTAAGCAACGCGCATGTTGGGTTTCTGTAAATAATACCACCGAGTACGGTCTGGACCGGCTTTTTTAAGAGCGCTATAAGATAACCGTTGTGATTTGGCGCTATATAAAACTGAATTGAACTGAAGATCTCTCCACTGTGGCTGCCTGAAGCTACACTTTCCCTGTCTTCGCAACTATAACTACCACTAACCACATAAAACAAAAAGGGGAAAGAGCACGAGTGTTACAGATAACCTGCAAACCCTGCTGGAGCAGGAGGAGTATTACACAACAATCAGTATTTAATCATTAATTAGGCTATAATCGAAACCCAATTTTTGGGACAAACCGGATAGAAGTCAGGACAACTGCTCGTAATTCGGGACTGTCCCAATTTTTTCGGGACGTCTGGTCACCCTAGCGGTGCTTGAAGTGGGGGGCCAGTACTCACTGGTACGCAGTACTGGCACTTCTACATTTTACTCTTTGGTGTACTTTTTCTTGCATACAGGCACTTCTCACAAGCTGCAGGTACTTTTTTCTGCCCTCTCCATATAAGGTTCTCTTTGTGATTTATATGGCTCTAAACAAACTACATTACCCAGTGGGCACTTTGTGGCACTCACCTGTTCCCTTCTCACCAGTCTGCTAATCTCTGTCAGCAGAGACAGAGTCTTTTCATAGTCACTTGTCAATGCCACTTTTTTTGTGAACCGCCTGGATCGACGGGACTCAATCTAATGAGAATAAAGTCATAGTCATTTATCAGAATGTACCTGCCCATACTCGCATTAACCTGCATTATTGCCCTGCTCATATACCCCTCAGATCGTTTGACAGACAGAGAACTCGTTTGGGACTGAATTTCTGATCACTGGAAGTGGAAAACTGAAACTGAAAACACTTTTGATCAGGCAGAAATCTCACCACAAGTGCAGCTCACAGCCACTTCAGAGGGAAGCATGCTGGAGCAAAGAGAAAGTCACACGAAGAGAGGAAAGATGTCTCTCAGGGAGGGGGACAGAGACAGCAGAGACACAGAGCTACAGGTGTGTCATGTTATTCTCTCACTAAATGGTGGCTGACTGTTTAAACTCACCTTTTGTAAATGTCAGACTATGGGGTCATGTGTCAGACAGTGATACCATAAAGTCACAGTGCAACAGCATAATATTTCAAAACATAACTTATAAAATCTACTAAGAGAAGAAATCTTTTCTAAATCTAAACAACTATGTAAAATTAAAACAAACAAAAAACATCAACATACTGAATATCACACAGTAGGTCTACTTGCATGTTATGACTTGTCACTTACATTATACTTTTTCTGTGTAATTATAGTCATTTACATTACTGTAACAATGTTATACTTACAGTTTTGCAGCAGAGACACAGTCAACGGTGTGCTTATTGTCTTTCTTTCCCAGTGTGCTCCTCCAGGTACCTTTGACACGTACTAAGCTAAACTCAGTTTTCTTTTCTTTGGTTTCGTTGTCCTCCAGTTGAACCTTTCCCATTCTTGCAGTGCTGGCTGTAAGTTAGAGATGCTTTAATAATGACAATCCCATGCCAGGAGTCTTTAAATACAGCATAGTATTTAGTGAATACCCTGGAGGTCAGGGAGGAGCGTTTGCTCTTATCCAGTTGTTGTGCAACTGTGAGGTAACGCATGCTCCACCGCCTCAAAATTGCACCTTTTTTTTTTTGCACTAATTCATTGCATAACTTAGCTATGTAACATATACTATGTAACATATAGAACATGTCAATCATTAAAGAAAGATAAATGCGTTCATGCTCAAAATTTTGTTGTAATTCCAGGAACTTTGATTTGGAGAAATTCTAGAATTGTAGTGCCTACACCATGAAGTGAGAAGGATTATAAAAGTGGAAACTGTCAAAATAATCTGATGCATTAATCCACTCTCAGTATTTTCACAATAGCATTCAAATGTTGTTGCTGTTGGGTGTTTTGAATGACTGAAGATAAGCAGCATTGCTGCAACCTTGACAGTCATTTTCTAAAAGCTTTGACTGCTGTTTTAAACCCAAGAGACCGGAGCATCTATCAAAGTTTGAAAACAGAGTTTCTGTAAGTATGTTGCTAAGGCTGAATTTTTGTTAGCTGAGCTTGTGTTACTAGAATAACAAATATTTTTGTTGATGTGTTACTTTTTTAAATTAAAGTCATTAGAATTAGAAATGTTTTCCCTTAATTGTGTTAAAATACCTTTATTTGAATTGGATCAACATTGGTCCAGTGGTTTACAACAAAACATGGAAGTGCATGGATGGTTGATGCCTTACAAACTAGTGTGTCGTACAAAACATTCAACAGAACAAATATGTAAAGTGAAAATATAGTACGTGACTTATGGAACATAGTGTTGATAAAATTAAATACAATTTGGGTGTTACAGCAACACGTTACAGGATAGTAGTAAGTCAAAGAGGAGAACAGATAAACACAAACAAACACAATAGTTGCAGTGCAGTCCTAAGAGGGTGCAAAATCAAAAAGACAAAAAAGTATGTTAAGTTGTACACCAACCTTGACAGATTGGAGGGAGAGAGAGAGTGGTGGAAAGTGACATCTGTTCAGTATGTGTTGCACTTGGACTACAGTTGTTGTACTGGCATTTTAATAAAAACTTGACTAAGACATTTTAATTGACTATCCACAATACAATATTGTTAAGCATTCACTTAAAATTCATTTCACTTACCGTTATTAACTACTGTAAGTCAGGTTCAAGTTATGTAGGAAGCCTCTGTCAGTCTCAAAGGAGGTATCATCATACAACAAGAATTGAATAGCTACATGAATCTTAAAAAGGAACCTATGAAAAGTTTTCCTTTAATAGGAAGGAGAGGTACTTATAGAAAGTGTACACATTTTAGGAGTTTAATAGTGTTTTTTAAGTTTGCTGCTTACCAAACAAACATATCTGAGGCAATAAAGAGAGGAGGCTGTATTAAACCTTGCATTAATTAGAAACCTTGTATTTGCTGGTGCCAATTAGAGTGAAAATTAGATTATATTTCAACATCAGACATACAAATGGTTATTAGTAGCATAATAATAGTAACAGTAGCAGCAAATAAGATAACATAACAAAAGTAAATTTAGCTAACTATTTAGATAATGATTAAGGGCACTGTTTCAACTGTTTTAAAATATTTCCTGAGCGTCTCTAACTGAAAGCTAAAACCAGTTTCCTAATTACCATTTTCCAAGAACATTCAGTGTTCTGTAACATTCCTTTATATCAAGGAAATGTCAGCATGCATCCAGTTATGCTGCAGCTTCGCTGTGAATTAAATAAATCTTTCCTCAGTTTGACACACCCTAAATAAGTCTCTACTGACATGGGAAATGTGAAGGCCAGATCATGGAGAGAAAAAAAAACACAAGCACTGGAAGGTGACCAATCACAATTACTGAGGTCTCTATGTGGCGTCTGTGCAGCCCTGACATGTAGTTACAGGTCAAAAGTACAAGTTCAGCTTTACACTCACAGACCATTACATTCACACAAATGGGCATCCACATTGTCCATTTGTCCAAGAAGTTTAAACATTTATAATAACCTTGGGGGGCTACAAATCACTTCAAATGAAACTGTTTAAGCTGGACACAGCGAGTGCACCAGTGTATGGCATCCAGCATGCAGCATAACCTTCAATTTAATGTTACATATAAATACAGATAAAAAGAGAAGACATAAAAACAGCTCTCTTTGACCTGCTATATTGAGATTGGAAAGGAGAACAAGGCCACAAAATATTTGATGCCATTGGCTACTCCCTATCATATCCAGTCTCTCCCCATCTCCCCTCTCAGAAATGTTCTGTTTTCTAGATTTACTCAAGCAAAAGCTGCGCTGATCACTCTTTTATGACAATAGATGTGTTTATATATAGAGCATTTTGGTTTGTATTAAGCAAAAAAGCTGACTGTAAGCTACCTACCCTGTACCAAACAGCAGAAAGGCAAAGTTAGCAGCTGGCGACCATTTAGCAACTTAAGCACATATTTTTTAGGAATTGGAAAAGAGAAGACGAAAGGATTGCGAACACTGAACTTTCATTTGGCCACATGAAGGTTAGTTTATATTGTTTGCTGCTCTTGAGTGACAAAATTGTATTCAGCAATTGTTTTTTTCACATAATATTAGGAAGTCAAAGATTTTCGTTAGTCCTTAGAACTTTTTTTCACAGCATACATTTTCTGGAAATCACAGGTGTTGCTCTGTTCCATTAGATGTCTCAGTACATTCACAGACTATCTGGAAGTAAACCGTGCCAGTGAGCTAGCATGCACAGGATCCTGAAATTGGCCCACCTGAATGGACAGCAGCCATTAATAATGATTTTAATGGTAAAATTACTGAGGAGTAGTGAAACAGGCGACTTGACAAAGGAAAATAAAGAAATGCACTTTGTGTGCAGTTTTGCTTATTTTGTTAAATGTCTTAGTTTAAACACAGTGTGGTCTCTCTCTCTCTCTCACTCTCCTTTTTTAACCAATTTAATTTAAACACGCCTTCCAGGCACAAGCCAGCGAGTAACCCAAAAACAAAATACTATTTGCTCCCTGAATAGCCGCACGTTGAACCCAGCACCGTTTAACAATCTAATCTTTCTGAACCCGGAGACCTCGCCACCACGTGAGGACTTTTTTTCCCCTCTGCGGGTCTCCCTGATACTCTGACAGTCTTTCTGTTATGAAAATCCATGGTCATGTGCTGTTGGATAATCAATGTTGCGCAAGCTATCTGTCACTCCCCTTTCTCAGCTAGTTATATGAGCTGTGTTATAACATGAAGTTTACCAGCACGTCGGACAGGTAGTCTGACTTGCTGACAGAGCTCGTCACGCCCATAAAGGCGCACCATGCCTGCCGAAAAAGGTAAGAGGTTTTTTTTTTTACGTTGCGGCATGGGTCAGTCAAAAGTGATTAACACGTTTCATGATTTTAGAAACCAACTCTACTGGAGTCCCGTACCAGGTAGAAGTTTAGTTTAAAATTTGAACTTCGTCGGTTTCCGCGGCTGTTACCGTCAATAGAGCTGAGCAGCCTCGAGTTCTCCTAGTTTGGAGATATGCTGGAGAGCTAATTTAGGCAAACGTTTAAGATTTTTAATCAGCTCAATGTCACCAAAGATGACGATGCAGAAGTGAGCTCTAATAACTGAATGTGTCACTAACCATTTCACTCTTCAAAAACATTTTTGTTTAAACCACTGCTAAGTGTGACAGTATTTAAACAGTTACACCTGGGAGTGTAAAAAAACTAATTGTCATCAATTACCTGTTTCCTTAATAATGCACATTGCAAAGTTGTAGTTTTCTTCTTGCTCATTCATGAATGTAGTGACCTCAAACCGCCTTTCATGAGTCTTGGGACAGCCTCTTACAACTTAAAAAAGCCAGATACCACAGTGTGTTGTCTGTTTCAAAGTAACGTCAATACAAGCTCACTATTCAAATACTTTTGGAATAAGGTAAAATATTGTGGCTTTTCACAACATTTACTTGATTCATGTCAACAAATGATTCTTTGTCTCCTGATATTAAATGAATATTTGGCTTTTGGGCTGTTTGTTGGACAAAGCAAGCAGTTTGAAGCGGTTCACGCTCTGAAACTGTGATGGGCATTTTTCACCATTTTCTGACAACTTTATAGACCAAACAATTCATCACATCAGATCACTGGATATTGAACATAATTTATTGCTGCCGCCCTACATCATGTTGCCTAGATCAGGAAAGAGTAGCGGAGAGAGTGGTGGATTACTAAACCAACATTACATTTTGTTATTCCCCCAGTTCCTGACACCCCGGTGGAAGTCCTTGTGGATCTCCTAACAAAAGCCAAGGAGATAGCCACAGCAAATGGTAATGTGCCAGAAGAGCTGAGGAGTCTCGTGCAGAAGGCTCTGGACATAGCCAGCGGCCTGGATGACTACTTAGAGCAAATGACCACACAGGAAAGTGAACCTCTGGCAGAGCTTTATAAGTATGTCTTGGCTTCCTACACATGATCGTCTATAGTTCAAAATCTGTGTTGGGTACATTTGTTAATATTTTTATTCACACTTACTAGAAAAACAATTTCCCATGACTGGGATCAAGTACACAAGGAGGGCAAAACCATGTTCCGGCTTCCCAAGGAGTGCATCACTGGGCACGTTGAAGGTTGGACATTTACTTGTGTACTGCTCATTGCAATTCTATTTACTGTAATGTGATAACTGGTGTGCTTTTGGCAGGCCAGACCCTGAAGATGTTGATACACATGAGTCAAGCTAAGAGGGTCCTAGAGATTGGGATGTTCACCGGCTACGGTGCACTGGCCATGGCTGAAGGGCTTCCTGAGGATGGCTGCTTAATTGCCTGCGAGTTAGAGCCATACCTCAAAGACTTTGCGCAGCCTGTTTTTGACAAGTCTCCACATGGCAAGAAAATTACTGTCAAGACTGGATCTGCCATGGACACCCTACAGGTGAAAGAAAAAACCCCAACTATCAATCATACAACAATCATGTCTTTGTTCGATCAGTATTCTAATAAATATCTGTCCCTTCCAGGAATTGGCAGCTGCAGGTGAGCAGTTTGACATGGTCTTCATTGATGCTGACAAGATTAATTACATCAACTATTACAAGTTTATTCTGGACAACAATCTGCTGAGATTGCGAGGGGTCATGTGTGTAGACAACTCGTTGTTCAAAGCCAAGGTTTATCTCAAAGACAACAGCGATAAGAGCGGACTGGCACTTCGAGAATTCAACCAGTTCGTCTGTAATGATCCACGTGTGGAGCAGGTAAGTTTCAAAACTTACATGCTACTGTATGTGTTTGACAGGTAGTTTTTAGATATACAATGTAATATATTATTTTATACTATATAATATTTGACAATGTCCTTCTTGTTTTGAAGGTCATTATCCCTCTTAGAGATGGAATCAGTGTTATCCGCCAGGTATCTGTGGCCTCAGAGTACTCAGTGACACAGGTACTGTTTAGACAACCCAAGTGTTCAGACCTCCGTGAGAACAGCACTGATATGGGATCAGACAGCTGTTGCCAGTCCTTCACTGAGGAGTTTCTCTTTCTCATTGATTATGATGGCTTATCTTGTTTATTTTTCTTAGAGTGGAATAATAGATGATACAGTTTTCCGTGGGGTCAATGGGGTCCCCATCCTCGATCGGATGCGTCTTGATGGAAAGGTGGCCTATGTGACGGGTGCTGGGCAGGGTATAGGCCGAGCGTTTGCTCATGCCCTGGGTGAGGCTGGTGCAAAAGTGGCTGTGGTAGACATGAACCAAGATAAAGCTGAGGCAGTGGCTAAAGAGCTCTATCTTAAAGGTAAGAGGTGTTAATATATGCAGTTGTACTCTGCATATGGTCATCCTGTTCATCCACTGTTTAACTCATGAATTCAGTAATGCAGTTCACACAGGCAGGCCACAACAAACAGAAACTCTGTATTTGACAGTAGTTGCCACATTCTGCGTAGGCTGGCCAGCTGACCTCTGTCCCCAACTCCAAATACACCTTTTCAGTTTACTTCCACACAGTTGTACTAGTTTTACTATGAGGTAAGTTTACTTCTTGATTTGAGAAAGTAGAGGGATTTTTAACAAATTATCGATTAATTTGCTGATTTTGTTTTTGATTAATCGATTGATTTAAACAATAAATCGATTTATCAAATTAGTGTCCAATTACTTTTCTGTAGACTGACTAATGGACTAAGCAGTGCTGCTTCCACTGTTACTCACAGTTAATGGATAATACTAAGAAGTAGTGTATATCTGTTTGTCCAGAGTTGTGTGCTGGTCTTTTTCTAAAAAGAATTCTCAAATTATCCTAAAGTCATTGCACTTGTCACAAAATTTAAATTAAACAAATATGTAATGTTAAATTGATTTTGCTCTATTCTTTTTTCCAAACTGCTTCTCCTGTTGATCTTATTCACTCCAAAACAAAAACCAAGTTGTGCATCTCGAATCATAAGTTCAGATT
>JAPMOB010029700.1:0-14012 GCA_029875015.1 Lepomis gibbosus | reverse complement strand
TCCTGCAACTGGAAGCAGTGTGGAACAACAGGAATTACAGGGAACTTGGTGTCTATTGTCTTCCATATAAACACTCGGCAGCTCAGAGCAGCAGCTTGTAAATGTCGCCACAGCTCGCAGCGATTGTTGATGAAAGGGGACAAATATTCAGCACAGCTCGATTTCTGTCTTCTTATAAACATTGAGGGCTCTGGGTCGTTGTGTGTGTTGGGAGAATAATACACAGTGCTGTGGACACACTGTGGATATGATGGAAATGTGTGAACCGAGGCAGCCTCATGGGAAGGCTCATGTAGATCATGTTCTTTCTGATTTTGAAATGTCTGTCATTTCTTTGCTAATGTTAGCTGTGTTTGTTGATTCTAACCGGCCTCCTTTTCTCTTCTGTAGGTGGTCTCTGTCTGATTCACAGTGGCTTGCGTGTGTGTAGCTGCCGTGCAGGATTTACGGGCCAGCGCTGCGAAATCAATATCAATGAGTGCGCCGGGGAACCCTGCCTCAACGGTGGCACCTGCCAAGACCGAATCAACGACTACACTTGCGTCTGTCCCGCTGGCTACGGGGGACGCAACTGTGACAGAGTCCTGGATGAGTGCTCCCTTCGACCTTGCCTCAACGGGGGTCTTTGCACTGGGGGCGGCGGGCCAGGCAAGCCTCCAGCAACCTGCATCTGCACATCAGGCTTCACCGGGCCTCGCTGTGAGTTCTTCGCCGCTGTCACCTCTCCCGTGTCCAATGGCGAGATTCAAGATGGCTTCCAGTGGGCGGCAGTTTCTCTGGCCGTGGGGCTGGTGGCGCTGCTGGTGCTGCTGTGTATGGTGGGCTTGGCGATGAGGCACATCCACAGGCAGGCCCAAAGAGAGCGGGGAGACACAGAGACTATGAACAACCTGTCCAATGTTCAGAGAGACAACCTGATCCCAGAGTGCCAGCTGAAAAACACCAACCAGAAAATCGGCCTGGAGGTGGACTGTGATTCAGAGAAATCGAACTTTATCCACAAAAACTATCACTTGGACTCATACAACTCTAACTCGAAGGAGTTCAAGGATGACAAGTCACAAGAGGATAAAAGTCTTATTTATGACAAATGTTTAGAAGACAAAATGCCCTTGAGTAGAATGTACAGGTAAGAGGAACCATATTCACACTACTTGTACTAACTATCACGTGAACATATGATAATGTGTGTCAAAGTACTGGAAAATTTCCATAGATCCCTCTATTTATTGTGCTAATGCAGAGATGTATCTTTGTGTCACTTCTGAGTGGGAATTACTGTTGGGTGCTCTCACCCAACAATGAGCCCCAACTGTTGGAACCCTAAACTTGGAAACCATACATTTGTCATTCCCACAGAGTGTATAGATGTTTGACAATTGCTTTGCTACAAACCGCCCCCATCCTCTCTGCAACCTCACTGTGTATGTGCGCAACTAATGCATAGCTCTGCCATGTGCTTCTAGTTTGTGTTAACACAAAGTGTGATTTGTGTTTGCAGTGAAAAGCCAGAGTGTAGGATATCAACGATATGTTCCTCAAGAGACTCCATGTACCAGTCGGTATTTGTTATAGCAGAGGAAAGGAGGGAATGCGTCATAGCGACTGAGGTAAGCCAATAAAACCACATCTTCATCAGCATTTCCGCAGATCCTCCACTTGAAATGCATCATTTCGTCCCAAGTGCCCCGTCCTTCAATAGTGCAGCAACATTTAAGACAGGGGATGGGGCTGTTTGTAGAGAGGCGGTGTTCTGGTATTTGGACCTAAGCTGGTGGAAGTCCAATCAACAGCATTATTGGTTTCTGTAAATTACCCTGACCATTCTTTATCTTGGCCATGTGATGACCTAAAGTCCGAACTTATACTGATTCCTCACACATGTTTGGCTCTGGTTGGTCTCGAAGGTGCTATGTTTTACTGCTGTGGCATTTAGTGGAATTTTTCAGTTCATTTCCAAGGATAATATAATGTTAATACTGAAGCATATGGCCGGCAACAGTTCAAAACGTGTTGTAAAAACACTTTTAGCTTTGTGATTATTGTGTCATTTTATTTTGTTGTATTTGTACTACAATTTTGTGCTCTCCTATTTTCCCCAACAGGTATAAACTGTGAGGGGTCTGGAGGCGAGGGAACGAGGAAAAAGACACAATCGATATAATATTCTGGATTGTTTACAAATGCTGAGAAGAGACTGGAGATTGTTTAAGATGTCCACTGCTGCTCTGGAACACTTGAGAACTGGAGAGGGCAGAGATCTCTGCTCTGCAAAAGAAAAAAGAACAGAACTGAGAAACTTTATGTTGACCGAGTGTTTGTATGCAAAACATGTACAGTGAAGGACCTCTCACAGTGGTGACAATGGTTAAACGGACTGGCGAATAGACTGACTACACAAGGTGTGGAGTCTGACACCGGTGAAATATTAATTTATAATCTCGGCCATCCTTGACAGGAGAAGGAGGCGAAGGTGGATCATTGCCCCTCGTATCTGACCCGGCCTTGTGTGATAATCATGATGACTTTGACAGCCAATCAATCAGTAATAAAAAAGGTGCCTAAGATTTGACCCCTTCAAACCCCCACACTCACTCCTGCCATCTTCGCCTACTATGCAAGACTCAGGGTAGAGACGAGTGAACTCACCCACTGTCACAATCCAACCTCACAAACACTGAGAGTTATGAATGTCTGAAACTAATCTTCAGCTGTCAATCACGCGAAAATGACTGGTTGGACGTTTCCACGCAATGGTGAAGATTGTATGCAGTCCAAATTCACTAGAAGCCTTAAAAGAGAGGGTTTGAACGCTAAATTTGTGCCCTTGTCTGTTCTTGGATCATTTGCACTACCAAAATAAATTAGGGGGGACACTTTTTTTTAATCAACAGGGATTTGAAGAGAAAACAAAAGGAGCGCAATAGCCGGTGCTGTGCCAGCAAGATCCAAGAGAAAGGAAAAGTTTGCATAGAAAAGTGTGTGTTTTTTATGCAACCCAACTGAGAAAAACAAGGAGAAAAGACTGTCACACCACTGCCTGCCTATAATAAATTTCAAAACTACAGAACCAATAATGTAATTTTTTTAAATGATTATTTCCAGAGTTTAATTTAAATATGACACACTGCTCTTTATATGTTTTATAATATTATTTTGTATATAATGCATATTTATAAGGACCAAACTTCTGAAGAATAAAACTTCCTTGAAAACTATTTTTAATTTGATCTCAGTGAATGGAAGAGGAAATTTGAGGTTTTTAAATAATGAGACTGAGTACAAATGGCGTTTATTGCATTCTTTTTTTTTGTCCTGTGCTCAGTTTATACTCATCGCTCAGCTAGACCTCTTAAATTGTGAGCAGGTTTATGAATATGAAATCCAGCTGCTCTCTTACATTCACACATCACATTAATTGTTTGGGACATTAGGTAGGGACGTAAAGCCCCCTGCCTGTACCATCACTACTTTGAGTAATTCCTGGAAACGCCTTTGGCTCCCACCCCGCTCGCGCACCCCTCGTTCTCTCTCCGACCCTAAATTGGCTTGAAATTTAAATCCGTTTCCACGGATACCACCCCCTCAAGCTGGAAATGGCGAAACAAAGCCAGGCGCAGGGCAAAGGGGAACGCCCCCCTCAACCCACCCCATGTAATACACACGCGTGCCGTGTACACTCACACACACACACACACACACCGCCAACCAAACAGATGCCGTGGGGGAGCACAGAGAGAGTCTGTAGTGCCATAAAAACAGCAGCATATGCCAGGCCTCTCGCCCCGTGTGCATGACACACAGTGCACAGACCTCCTCCCATAAAAAAACACACTCAAACACTTACATGCTCCCCAACTGCCTGCCTCCCCTTCAGGGTTAAAAGCAATATTTCAATGCCCGGATCTGTGCTACCCACTCCTGCAGACAAAGATGGGGAGAGGGCCTGGCACTAGGGCTGTCACCAGAGGGGAGGGGAAACCAGATGGGAGCCAGTGGATCTGGTATAAATCCACATAAATAACAAGATCTCTAGTTTGGAAAAATTCACTTCTCAGAGAAATCTGGTCAATCAAATTTCCCCTTGAGATATCACCCTCGGATCCGTCTGAAAATTTGTTCCAGTGTGTCTGAAAATCCATTTCTAGGAAACATGCCATCCACATTATCAAATGCAAACCTCTCCTGCCTCCAAGTTAACAGAAATCCCGCGACAGTCAACACCCCCTAATCAGCAGCAATCAACACTCGGCAGAGAATCTGGATGGCTTTTCCCTCACACACATCCTGTTAGCCTGTTGACCTAGGCATCCTCATCTAAGGGCTTGTGTGTGCGTAAAAAACAAGTTTGGAAAAGGGTGCTTCCGGGCTGGCTCATGAAAAACATACACGTTATCACAGCGATTAATCATCTAGTTAAAGGCCCCCCACTCACACACACACACACACACACACTTTGCTCTGTTACCTGACCCAGCCTGATGGTAGTGAAGGGCTTCTTCCCACCATCATCATACTCACACCTATAAGCAGACACACACCCTCATTCACACTTTCTCACAGTGGCAAACACATGCTAGGGCTTTGCTCTTTGGCCTCTGGGTCTCCATAGCATGGCTGAGTATTTTCATTGTGTTATAATTACAGCATCCTGTTTGTGACCCAGTGACGTCAGTTCCTGTTTCCTCCCTGATTAAAAAATGCAGAACAGGCCCGTGTGGGGCCAACCGTTTTTTCTCACGCATCGCTCTCTTCAATCTGCACAGATGACTTGGGTTTTTCAGGAAAGCAACACCAAAACAAGCAAAAGCGCAGACAAACACACTAATCAGCACTATTTTTTCTGAAGAAGGAAGGGGGGAAAGTCCGTGATATTGGTGTCATGAGTGGAGAATCAGGAAGCAGATTTGACATCTTCCTATCTCTTTATGAGAAGTGGAAGTTTCAAAGCTGGAACTCTTTCTCTTTCTCTCTTACTTATTTAAAGCATTTGGCTCCTGACCGTGAATGTTTTTGTACACGCATGTGAAGGTAGATTATACCGGATACACTGTGACGCTGTTACTGTTTTTGTAACCTCGCCCTGCACTGCACTTGTAGTCATCTCGTTGATTAACACTAGGTGTCAGTAAAAAACCCACACACAGGAAATAAGTGGTCAGTGCATGCCAAAATAAAACCCCAGGTATGCTCGAGTTTAAAGCGACACAACTAAAACAGCTGCCTATACATGATTTAGAGCATGACACATGGATTCAACCATAAAATTATAAATACATGATGAATCCAATGATGAATCCAAGGATTCAGACCAAACTACTGGAAGACTTTGAGACTGAATCGGAAGCCCATGAACACATCTGTGCAGTGGATGTTTTCTTACAGTCTGATTCGGTAGGATCAACTTTTAGATGCTGATCTCCCCCAGCAACGAGCTTCTGACTTAAAGAATGTTTTCATCCTACTTAAACCACAAACTCCACCTTCACTGCTGCAGGAGTGATATATGCAGTCTGTCTCGTTTGTCTACATATACTTCATGTCTTGTGGGCCAGAAAAACAAGCAGAACCACGGGGGACATGATGACGGAAGTTACCCCAAGAGTTAATATTTTAGTCTGGAGCTTGAATGGTGATCTATTTTAAGTATATTCGTTTGACAGCAAAGACAAATACAGCAAGGGAGAATTTTTGATTAATCGTCTAACATCAAATCAGTACATAGATTAGGCAGCACTGTCAGCGTGGCTTAGCCAAGCCTTTAGTGGCCTGTGCTTAGAGCAGCGCAGAGACAGGCTCGAGGAGTGGATGGACGTGAATGGGCATTATGGGAAAGGGAGCTTGTGCATGACACAGGGTCACTCAAAAGCCTGGATTGTGCACTGCTTTAGATTTATGAAGAGCTGATACAGTGGTCTGGCCTCTTATGGAAGCAGATAATGCCAGCTATTTATAGATAATCTATCTATTGAGCACAGATGAGCCTCTGCTATTACAGTATATCAGCTCCAGCAGGAGTGGTGGGCATTTTTGTTCATTTGATCTTGTCTTCCCTCGTTCTGATCATCGTTTCTTTTTTTTGTTGTGTCACCGCTGGTGGCTGTGTTTTGGCAATTTTCATACACTATAAACTTTTTCTTACTTTTGCTATCTTCAGTTTTTCAAGTATTTGGTTTATTAGAATTAATTAAACTCAGAAATTGCCCCTTCTGTCCAAGAGTCTGCATTTGGTGCCAAGATTTTTACTGAGTGAAGTTTAGGCCTATAAAAAAAGGGATGCGTGTGTGTGTGTTTACAAAGTTGGAATAATTCTGCAAGAGTAAGATTTCAGATGATAACAGGCCAACCCTCAGGTGAGCCAGCCACATGTTGGTGTCAAAATGGCCAACAAAAACAAAACTGTTATACACAAAATATCACATTTGACTTGTCCACTGCCCTTCAACACATTTTCTGCCTGATTCCAGAGGGCTCTGATGAATGTGGTGGTGGTGTGGGATTCTCAGTAACCTTCATCTGCCTATTGCATGTTTGAGCTGTGAGAGATCATAGCCCTCACTCGCCCTGGCTGATTTAAGGGCGCTTATAATAGACTGTATAAAAAAGCTGCTTATTCCCTCACATATCAGGAGTGATTTCCATACTGTGTACAGGTAATTCCCACAGGCAGAATTATTTATTAATTGTGCTGTGTTAAATTTCACAAAGCATTTTATAGTTTTTCCTTTATTTTCTTTTTTACCTATCTTGTGAAATAAAATACATCGCCTTATATGGTCCTCTCTCCTAGATCAAGCCTGATGCAATGTCTTGGTATGTTGCTTGGTTGCTGCTATGGGCCTGAAATGCTGAGGGAAGTTGCATCAGCCACATCAAGTCTGACCCATATGGAAATATATTCAGGGAATGACAACACAGGCAACCAATCATAAATTTAGTCGAAGGGTGTGACAGTTCCTCGACCAATCATGTTGAAACATGGGTGTGCGTCTCCAGTCAAATCTGAGCTAATAGTGTAACCGAATTGGTTTGAAGTCCCGCCTTATTCGGCGCACCGAAATGTTATTGGGTAAAATTGGATCGAGAACAAGTCTTCCTTACATTTTATTGGTCAAAAACACTAGCATGGACTAGCCCACAGTCCCTGGACTGTATAAATACGTGAGCGCCGCGTCGCCATGTTATCGAGGAAACGCTTCAAATCGCTGCGGCGTCTTGACCCGGGTGAACCGCAACGTGTTTGAAACGCCGACATCCGAAATTCAAACCTCGATCTTTAAATTCGTTAGTAGTAGGTTCGTAGGGTCACCGGCCAGCGAAGTAGCTGGCCGAAACGGGTTTTGTTATTTTCTCCCATCGACTTGAAGGCCAAAGTGGCTGCCATGGATTTTTAAGGCATAATGCGGCACCTCTAATGCAATGGCAATGCATAGTGCAAGGCAAAATCAACTGCGAAACTCCATCTTCGCAACTGCCAAGCAGTTGGGCTCAAATACCGTCCGCGGTATACCTGCGAGCCAACCGGTACCGCTGCTCCTGGACCGGAGGAAGCTAACGCTAGCTAGCTAGTTATCTTAGCTAATCCCATCAAATTGAAGAAAAAAAGTCGTCAACACCATCGATCAAAATGAAGCCTCAAAACATCATCGCCGAGAAGACCAGCTTGTGGATATTCGGGTACGGGTCACTGGTGTGGAAGCCCGACTTCAAGTACAAGAGGAGCAAGGTCGGTTACATACAAGGCTACAAAAGACGTTTCTGGCACGGAGACAACTTTCATCGCGGGAATGACGAGTTGGTAAGATGCTTAATGTTTGTGCGTATTCTTCCACATGATTGTTGGGTTATGGTGGCTCACAGTACCATCAGGCGTTGTCCATGTCCGTGACCCATTTCTCTTTCTCTCTCTCTCTCTCTCTCTCTTTCCTCTGCAGCCCGGAAGAGTGGTGACGCTGATTGAAGATGATGACGTAAGTGGAAATTTGCACATCCTATTGGCTTGCTAGTGATGCTATTGCCTGCTCGGGGAATAACTCTGGCATACTTTAAGAAATGTTATTAGTATAAGCTGTTATCACAAATAGTAGTAAACTCACATGAATGTAGAAAATGTCAAGATAATCCCCACTTCATAATAACTATACTTGGTTTTCCTTATGTATTTATATTTTTTCCCTCTTTCCCACAGGCGAGCACTTGGGGTGTGGCGTTTGAGGTGACAGGCTCTCAAGTTGAGGAGTCCCTGAAGTACCTCAACGTGCGAGAGACGGTCTGTGGCGGCTACGTCACCAAAATGGTGGATTTCTTCCCCGAGGGGGAGAGCCAGCCTCCGGTTCAGGCGCTGGTGTACATCGCCACCGCTGACAACCCCCTGTACCTGGGGCCGGCCAGCTCGGAGGAGATTGGGTTCCAGATCGCTGTGTGCAGTGGGAAGACGGGCCACAACCTGGAGTATCTGCTCCGCCTGGCTGAGTTCATGAGGAGCAGCTGCCCACACGTTGAAGACCATCACCTGTTCTCCATTGAGGCGGCAGCACAGACCGTGGTGCGCTGTCTGTTAGCCCTCCAGTAGCTTGTACCCTGTGTCTCTAGCTTGTATAGTGAATACAATACACTACACTACACTACACTACACACGCATCACCAGAGGCTTTTCACCAATCATGCAGTCCACCTATATTGCAAAATAAAGGTTCACATTACCATCTACTGTACTTGAATTCATTAAATGCTACTGAAATGAAAACAAAAGGGAAGCATGATATTAAGTGGGTTATATGTTCTGACCCATGTTTACATATAACGTTACATGTGGTACATGTTTGTACACTGTTAAATGTGTGACCACTGAATTCTTGTCTTGAAGATCTGTGCACATGTGGGGGTTTTCTTTAACATTTTTTTTGCACAACTTAGACTCCGTCCAATCCAGACGGCAAAGCAATTGTGGTAGTTGAACCTGTTTGCAATTCAATTTTTTTTTTTATTTTGTTTTTAAAAGTATGAACCAGTTTTGTTTTTACTAGTTTGTGGCAACTTTTCCATCCAGTGTAGAAGCAAAATGCAAATAAAAACTTTAAAACAGTAATTCTGTGAGCCTGTGTTTTTCCTCTTAACATGACCTTGTAGCTCATGCCAGCCAAAACACACAACTTCCATGGCATGTGGTTCATTCTAGTAAAACTTAATTTTTATTACCACCTCTATTGTTTCCAGCAAGGAATATGCAGGCAATGCAAAATGGTGTAACTCTGGGAAAACAAGGCAGTTTTCTACATCTATAGAAAGCATGACTTCTAAATAGACCAGTGTTCAATGCTTCATAGACCTTGTGATAAATTGGGACATGATTAAGGGGATAACAAAGCACCTTTAACTTTAAGGATTACTGAAAATTGTAATCATCTCAGACCCTTTAAAATCCTTGGAATGGAAATAGTCAAAGGGGAAAATCATAACTGATCACACATCTACACCAAAATCGTAAACTGAGATGAGAAATTAAAGTTGTCACAAGCTTAAAAAATCGGAAACACTTGACAACAAATATTATGTATATATACACACACTGACATACATGTACAGACCACATTTGACACCCAGATAAGGCCTGAGGTTTGTTCCAAACAGCTGGTTCCGAGTTAAAGTTAACGACTATATAACTTTCTGAGGAACGGAACAGGTCTTCTTACATCTGTCCTTGCTTCAGCTTTGACTGGGTTGCTGATTGTACTTGGCAGTGTTACCCAGATAGCTGAGCAAAGCTGGTCTTTGGAACACTATACACATAAACAAACATACATTGGACACTCCCAAACATTTGCCGGAGCAGCTTGTCCTTTGGACAGGATTCAAGTCAAGAGTCTATCTAGGTGCATGGGCTTATATAACCTCTGGCCGGGAACAAGTCCAGACCTGGAAGTCCTGTGTTTACAGTCTACTCCACGGTCATGTCAGAGTGCACCAGGAAGAACATGCTGCCGAGGCGCTCGAGATGAAATCTTAACTGGCCCCACACCGAACCATTTGAAAATATACTCACATGAATTCAGGTGCACTTTAAGAGTACTGAGTTCTCAGACCTTGGCAACCCACATTTCAAATCCATTACCTTGTCTCTGTACATTTTCTCCAGGTTAAGACCTCAGTATGTAGAATGTGTTTGTTAAATGGTCAGTTCATCTTTCTCACAAACTCATAGTGCCATTGAGCCAGATAGATTAAGTTTTAGGTGCCAGGGTTTTGAGGTCTCTGCCTCTATCTCCAATACAAGGTAGGTGAATGGAATTTGGTCTGTGCTGCACAAAGCACCTAAAAACACATCTGGAAACTTCAACAGCAACATGTCTTTCCAAAAAACAATGTCCCAATAACTAAGGTCTCACTAGTATGTCCACAGCAAAGTCGGTCAATTATCCTGAGTGAGGACATTGTTTCTGTAAACACTACAGTTGAGGTTTTTTTAAATTAAAATTTGAATGCTGAGAGCAAACTGGATGGATCTGCGGGTGGATAGGGAGGCCTTCCAAATGAGATCTTTTTGTAGTGATTTTGTGATTTGAATTGTAAACTGTACGCAAAGAGAAAAATGTGGTTGTAGTTTGCAGACTTTGGGAAGAAACACGTTGCGGCCTTTGGAATGACCTTCGAGTTTCAGTATCTTTTGTACCGGAGCCTCAGATTTTAGTGTAAACATTTCGAAAGAATCTACGATTGCAGGTGTACTGGGTGTCAGGACTTAGTGCAAAAATTATTTGACATGGCAAAGGGAATGGAACAAGGGAAAGACTTTACGGGGTGGTTGCCAAAGAACACAAAATTATGGTTTCAAAAAGCCACAGTTGTTTCAATACCTCTGCGATAGTCTCAACACAAACTGTGCAAAGCTGCATGACCTGGACTATGAAACACAAAACCTGGATCCAGGAGCAATAGAAGTAGTATTACTTAACTTGTGTGTTGCATGAAGAAGGGTTTATGTTCAAGGAAAGCCAAAGGATGCCTTTGAGCTGATGAGGTGGTCTTTACACCTAAGGTCTTCCGATATATGAGCATCCATTTTCTGGAGTCATTAGCACTGACAATGGATCTCTGTTTATACAACAGTGCTGAAATATGAAGCTATGTTACAGAAGCTTCATGAATATCAGAATTAAAGTTAATATCACAACTCATGGCCTCCAAAATCTCCTCTGGCCTTGTTCCCCATTATGTTCTGTATGTTGTTGCCATTATTTTATCCATCCGTTCTGGGTGAACGAGGGATCCAAGTTTACATTCCCCCCTCTTTCTAAACTATTGTCCCGCGCAACAACTCAGATTTACATGATCAATATAAAAGCACATAAATTATTCTATACAAGCAGAAAGACTGATTCAGCACTCTTTATTTTCAGTCGACTCCTCTGGTTAGTAAAATGGCAGATGCATTTCTTCATATGTACACACGACCTATAAAAATAGACAGGCAAATGAGAGAAAAGCCAGAGGAAATGTCGCTCTCATCATTATGTACATCAATATAGAACATCATATTTTAATCACACTATTAACACAAAACAAAACAAACCTATAACAACAGATGTAGTGCTCAACTTAGGACACTGATGCAAACATTCCCGCTCCCCCTAAAACATCAACGACATCAAAGAGAACCACAGACTCCTCACCACAAACAATTTCTGTGAAATAAAAATGGCTTCAGTACAAATTTACAGTTTTACAGGTGAATATCTCATTTGCAATTATCACCAACTGCCCACTTTTAACAATAACTCAAATAACTTAAATATTAGACAACCAAATAATGTATGAATTCATAAATTTACTGTTAGCAGCGTTGCCGGATCAACCAGTACCCCTCATTTTGGATTATAATTTTTTTTTTTTTTTTTACATCATCCATTCATTCACTTTCCCCAATAGACAAAAAAAATATAGAATTGATTTTCAATTCAGTCTGTACGAGAATACATTTTACGGACAAAACCTTTTCAAAATGCTAAGACCTGCCATCTTGGTATGGGTACTCACATCTTTTATTACAAAAATAAGAGCTTTAATAGAAAAGCTGTAGACATTGTTTGGTTAAGTGTGGGCTGGTAAAGGTACGGGTTCGCATTGAGCTCTGTAAAATGCAGAATCATCCACCAGTTTGCACTGAGAGTTAGCTAGAGAACAATTAAATAATCTAATGTTACACGTATGAGAATCGATAACACCAAAGAAAATGGAAGACGTGGCTCAGTGCATTTGACAGAAACTCCTTTGCCCCTACACCCCGGCAAACACCAGGATTTGAAAGCCCTTTTACGCTACATGTGTCAGGTTCACGTCTCTGTTGTAACATCACAGCTAGGCAGCCAATCAAAGGGTTTCCCATCGTGAGTAGAAAAGTACAGTTTGTCTTCTCAAAAAAGGGGTTAAGGTGGGAAAAACTCTTGTCACAATGCAAACAAAAATACTCAAGGCAGATTTTGTCCACAGACGGGGACACATTAAAATAAAACTCAACCAAGAAATGTGAAGGCTGGTAGGGAACTGTACCTTCAAATGACTGTGTGTGTGTGTGTGTGTGTGTGTGTGTGTGTGTGTGTAGCTGCTGATCCAGCAGACATGGAATGGTCCTCCAGGTAGTGAGCCTCAGTTACTATATTTACTGTATTCCCCATTTATTACTCTAGTCGTAGGGCATCTGTAAGGATCACAGTGAGAGTAGGTCAGTCATCTCTGTGTGCGTGTTCCATGCTGAGACAGCTGTGCACGTGTATGAGGGCAAATTCGTGTGTGTACAGTGCATTATCGAGCCCCCGGACCACCAGGGCCTTTGCCCTTCCTGACTGCACTGTGGCTGCTGTGGTGGTGGCTGTGGGTCAGGTGTTTGTGGGGGCTCGGGGTAGAGCCGCCTCCTTTGGCCTGGGGAGAGGAGCTTCTGCTGGGGTTGAAGGCAGGGCTGGTACCAGACCGGCCCAGGGAAGGCTGCAGGGGGCTGGATGCAGAGAGGCCTGCAGAAAGGAGGGCCGGACATCGGCACGGTTACTCTCTTATGAAACGAACAGTCTGTTACACTTCAATACTACATCTTAATAGTGTACAATATATTATACTATAACTAGTAAAAGAGTAGCCTTCATTTACCTCAGCCCCAGAGAGAACAACACCTTTGTTTCTAAGTTTCCCTGTTCCTCAGCTAATGCACTTAAACTTCCTCCATGTTTAGGTGTTATCTTGATAGATTCAGTATAATGTCCATTTCCACAGCACAAATTCAATCAGTAAAACACGAGTAATGTCAAGAGTTCTCCCGAACAATGAACTCTTCCTCCAGAATTTTCACATTAAAAGTTTTGCAGAACACCCTTTTATAGATATACTTTTACTGTGGAAAAAAAATTAAGTGGTTTAACTTCAGAAGTACGGCGAGAAGAAACGAGTAGAATGAATTAAAGAGGTGGTATAATGCTCATAATGCCCTGTGTGTTGTACGCTCTGCTCTTGAGCTACAGAGTGACGCATCTTACTTGTCCAAAATCTTTTTTGGGAGTTGCACATGCGCAGTTCCCAGGTAAGGACTACTAGCCAATTAGAAGCAGAGGAGGGCAGGTTGTAAGAAACAAGGTAGTGTGATCCAAATAGAAGCTGCTTCAGACTGCGACCGTAACCTAGCAGATGGTGTAAGTTATTGTCAGTCCACAACCACACATCATTGTTCCACATCTTATCATCAGGACTAAACGTTGAACTGTTGCCGGTGTTCTGACGATCTATGCTGCCTTTTCGAAAAATGCTTCCATAGCGCAAATCAAGAGACTTGATTTCCATTGCAGATAGTACCCAGAGATAGTGACGCCACACGGCCGTGACGTAATGTTCAATGCGACACACACACCAGCGATCCACACAGATCTTAAAATATATACAGTCTACGGTTATAACGTTTCAACATTCCTCAGAATGTAAAGACAGATAAGCGGTATGAAAACCTTCCAGCTGTGTTTTCCTCTGCCGTTGTT
>JAPMOB010029667.1:0-11672 GCA_029875015.1 Lepomis gibbosus | reverse complement strand
GCACAAATAACACTGCTGGTTTGAATGTTTAAATGATAAAGTGATGACGTGTGATACAAAGTGAAATTAAATATGTGGGACCCATCATTATCTTTACCTCTCACATTCAATTTTATTTTGATATTAAACCACTACATACATGATCAAACATGATCAACGGACATAACTAGGTTTTTGTTAGACTACTTCATTGACATATGGACAGTAACAGGAGTGAAATCGCTATTTTAAAACATTTGGTGAGTTTTGGCCCTTTGGAGTTTACTAAAAGAGCCAGACAAAAGTTTGCAGAGGGTCCGTACATTCTCACTGCAGCTAAAGAGTTTGCGCCACGGCCCGCATATTCTCACGTCATGTTCATTTTTATACATCCCACATGTGCATGAAAAACAGCGTACGTAACCTTTGTGCATAGGCATGTGCATACATGAGGACTCTGACTGGGCCATTCCAGAAGGCCTATTTGCTTCTGCTGAAGCCATTCTGTTGTTGATTTACTTCTGTGCTTGGGGTCGTTGTCCTGTTTCATCACCCATCTTCTGTTGAGCTAAAATTGGCGGACAGATGTCCTTTCATTCGTCGGCAAAATGTCTTGAAAACCTTGTAATTCAGTTTTCCGTCAATGATAGCAACCCTTCCAGGCCCTGAGGCAGTGAAGCAGTCCCAAACCATGATTCCCCCTCCACCATTCTTCACAGTTGTAATGAGGTTTGATGTTGATGTGCTTGCCTTTTTTCCTCCACACATAGGGTTGTGTGTTCCTTTCAAACAACTTAACTTTGGTTTTATCTGTCCACAGAATATTTTGCCAGTAGTCCAGTGGAACATCCAAGTGCTCTTTTGCAAACTTCAGATGTGCAGCAATGTTTTTTTTTGGACAGCAGAGGCTTCCTTTCTGTTGTCCTCCCATATACTCCATTCTTGTTTAGTGTTTCCTGTATCATAGAGTTGTCAACAGAGATGTTAGCATGTTCTAGAGATTTCTTTAAGTCTTCAGTTAACACTCTAGGATTCTTCTTAATGTCATTGAGCATTCTGCTCTGTGCTCGTACAGTCATCTTTGCAGGACGGGCCCTCCTAGAGAGAGTAGCAGCAGTGTTCTCTCCATATATCAATATCAGTGCCCTGATTCTCAACTCTCTCCAGACAATTTGTCTTACTGTGGACAAATGAACATCAAGGCTTTTAGATAAAATATTTTAACCCTTTCCAGCTTCATGCAAGTCAACAATTTTTAATCCTAGGTCTTCTGAGAGCTCTTTTGTTCAAGGCATGATTAACAATCTCTAAATTGAGAATAGCAAAATTATGTGTTTTTTTAAAGGACAGGGCAGCTCTAACCAACACCTCCCACCTCTCATTGATTGGACTCCAAGTTAGCTGACTCCAGTTAGCTTTTGGAGAAGTCATTATCCTAGGGGTTCACATACTTTCCCACCCTGCACTGTGAACTTGTACATGGTCAATGCATAGGTTAGGTTAGCTTAACTTTATTGTCCCCAAGGGGAAATTCTGCTTGGGCACAGTGCACAGTTGCTTCATAAAATATAATAAAATTCACAAAAGACATCACACATCACAGAACACATCAACAAGAACCTGAGAAGCATCGACATGTACTTCAAAAGAGGAAAATATAAACACAGAAGAACAAGGACATTGTTGACAACATAGTTTCAAGGATTAAAGTGCAAGTACTAAAGTGCTAGTGTGGTTGTTGTACATTGCTCCATTGAACTAAAGTTTGTGTAAGGTGCATATGCTAGAGTGCTAGTATATGTATTGCACGTTACCCTATAGCACCAAGGTTGTACATACATACATGAAAACTGCAGCTAGACACTCTGGGAGGTCAAGGGCCCATGTTTAAAATCAATCATGAAAAAGCATCAGACTACATCCTCACTACTACTATTTTTAAACGGCATTAAACAGCTTTAAAATGAAAACAATGTCAGTCCACCCAAGCGTTTTAGCTGTGTTTCAGAATTGATATTAAAACGACTAAAAACGCACATCATGTGACCATTCAGGTGAAAGTACTACTAGAGACGAACAAAGAATTATCAATGGTGAAGAACCACACCAGAGATTTCTTTGCATCGACCGACAACAAGGTGGAACTGTTCCTGAAAATAGCATGGGAGTACAAAGCGACTGTGGCTGCAGAAAACAGACGTCTTAAAGCAAATACAGCGACATGCACAGTACAAAACATTTTAATAAATATACCACAACTAAAACAAGGTCAGAAGCACTGTTTTTTTTGCTTTGCATGACTAATCAATCGGGAAGCCAAATGTCAGTAGCATTGTTTTTAAAATCCTGAAGTCCACACTAATACGGTACCCCAGAATTTTAAAACGAAACTGGGGTCAGAAGTGTTTTCAAATTTCTCCATTTTTGGTGTTCAGATGTGTCGATAAAACGACAACATAGTAGTGTGGATGTAGCTTCAGTTGTTTTTAGAAATGCTTGGCTCCATGGTTGGCAATGTTGGTCGGTCTACCACTCCGGTCCAGGATGAAATCTTTCAACAACTACTTGATGGATTGTCATGGATTATGTTCAAGGCATTCACGTTCCCCTCAGGAAGTATTGTACAGTAGTAACTTTGGTGATCCTTTTCATGTCGCACAAAATTAGTTAATTCATTTGTCCAATAATGACATTCCCATCAGCCTCAGCTGTAATATGTTGTTTTATGCTAATTAGCAAATGTTAGAACGTTAACATGCTAAACTAAGATGGTGAACATGGTAAACATTATACCTGTGATCACATTAGTGTTGCTGTGCCTAAGTACAGCCTCAGAGAGCTGCAAGCATGGCTGTAGACTCTCAGTCTTGTTGATTGTCTTGTTCCCTTTAGCAACATTATAACATTAGCAACGCGATACTGTTCAGTGGGATGTGTAGAATCCAGTTGTAAATTTCTTTTTTTCTCTTCTACCTCTCTGTCTCACACAGGCTGCGGCGTGATGAGCACCATGGATCCCCTCCTCTGCATCACTCTCTTGTTCCTGCATAGGCTCCTCCCCTTCCTGTTGGCCCACTGAAGAGACTTCAACCAAAATTATGTCGACCTGCAACTTTCTCACTTTCTATACCAAATAAAACCCCGAAACAAGCAGCAGTCAGTGCCCACCAGGGCAGAAAGGGTCACATTAAATCGATGTATGCCGTTGCAACACATCACTGCAGGGAGTGAAAGCACTGCAACAGAGGATGGAGGAGTCGGAGTGATGAGACTAAAGAAAAGAGGGACGCTCCTCAGACTGGAAACAGAGATGGAAGAAGACTGTGGAGAAGAGAAATGCTTACAGTGAATGATAGGCGCACCGCTACTGATCCACACAGATACAACATGGCCACATGAAGCGCTGCCTCATACTCCGCATCTGCTTCATGCATGGCCCTCCTCAAACACTCCACGCTCACATTTCAGCAGCACTGCAGCTCTTCCACTGTCAGTTCTGTTCATCTGACACAGATGAACTCAGGTCACTTCAGTGTGACTCCTTTTGCTGAATTCAACGTAGCCACTTTCATTCATTGGAAGCCATTTAACAATCTCCATGTTTTTTTCTTTGGAAGTGGCAGTTTGATCAGCATGACGTGTCGATCATCTGCATATTTTTATGTAGCTGTGTCAGGCATCTTAATTATACAGAGTCACTGTTAATCCAGTGTGTTAGTCTGATGTATGCTATGTCCATCCCCCTCCTACACACACACACACATACACACACACACACACACACACACACACACACACTTATGTTCTGAGCTATGTTCCATAATGTAAACAACAAAAAATAGTCTGATATATTTTGATTGTGATAAGGCACACCTTACCATTGTTGTCGTTAATCACCTTCAATAATGTTTATTTTTATTAAATATATGGTGAGTCATTTCATTTCTATGAGACAAGATGATTTATTGATAACTTGCCAACTGCAGTTAAGATGAAGGTTTATTGTTTTTGTAATAAAAGGTAGACTTCAAAGGTTTCATATGTTAATGGTTTTCTTTCACTGCAGATGGTTATTCACATTAGCACAAGTAGTTACACAGGAAATGACATTAATCGTCATTACAGTCGACACTACCTTTGTGTCCATGCAGGGACAACTCCATTCCACTACAGGCAAAGCGTGAGTGTATTGATGTTATCTACACAACTAGTCCTTTCTCTAGCACCACCATCATCTCAACAGTTCCCCAGGACAAACAGACTCTGGGAAAAGTTTCCCAAATATCAATGCCCTGATTCAATAATCAACATTATTTTTGTGATATGACCTCTAATGATGCAAACAGACCACTTGTACAAAAGATAAACACAACATGAAATGTGCGTATTGACATGCAATTTGCTGATTCATCCTCAGCAACATTAAAAAAATATTTAATTCGCAGAAAATCCTTTTAAATGATAAATTATTATCAACAACCCAGTGAAACAATTGAACAGGTGAATCACTCCTCAAGAAGAAGCAATATACAGCACTGTGCAAAGGTTTCAGGTGTGAAACTAATGCTGTTGTTTTCAAAAAGACATGTTAATAGATTATATTTATAAATTAACAAAATACAAAGTGAGTGAACAGATGAAAAATCAAATCTGGTACACTTGCACAATGTCAGGGATTCTGTATCAGTGTGCATAATTTAACAATGATATCAAATAGGTCAAAAGTCATACACCATAGCAAGACTGAGAAGAGCAACAAGACACAAGGTAGTTATACTGCGTCTGCAAGGTCTCTCCCAGGCAGAAATTTCAAGGCAGACAGGGGTTTCCGGATGTGCCCTCCAAACTCTTTTCAAGAAGCACAGCGAAATGGACTGTGAGGACTGTGGTAGTGGTCAGCCAAGGAAACTTACTGCAGCAGAAAAAAGACACATCATGCTTACTTCCCTTCGTGTCTGAACATGTCCAGCAGTGCCTTCAGCTCAGAGCTGCAGGAAAGAGTGGGACCCTGGGACACCCATCTACTGTCTGGAGAAGTGGTCTTCATGGAAGACTTGCTGCCAAAAAGCCATACTATCGACATGGAAACAAGCCCACGCAACTGAACTCTGCATACTAGCTGGGGAGCAGAAAAACGGTAGTTGGTGCTCTGGATAGATGAGTAAAAATTTTAAATTTTTTGGCTGTAGCAGAAGGCAGGTTGTTGGTCAAAGCGCTGGAGAGCGGTACAAGAATGAGTGCTGATACTGTTTTGAAGGCAAAAGGTGGTCACACCAAATATTGATTTAATTAAGATTTTTCGTCTATTCCCTATCTAAAGATAAATCTAATCTATTAACATGTCTATTTTTGAAAACATTCTTAACTTTATGGCATTTTCTCCACACCTGCCTAAACCCTTTTGCCAGTACTGTATATCTAACTGTTGGTTTATCCAAATATAATAAGATACTTTAAGATTAAGTTAATTAACATTGTTTCCCCCTGTTATTGCCTATGTTTGTATCATTGTCTCCTTCATGAGCTTCATGTAGGTTTTTTTCTCCTAAACTTCTTGAATACCACCTGTTCGTGAGAACCTGTGTAATTGTGAGATTTGATCATTGGTCATGATCATGATCAAAACCCCTAAAATTGCCATATAAGGCTTCCTGTTCTGATCTGTGTGTGGACACAGAATTGTTACCAAAGAGCAACAAGAAAACTTCAGCTTCAGATTCAGCAGTAGTAGTACTAGAGGACCTGAAACAATTAAAAAACATTAATAATACACCTGACAATGACATGTCATCAGAGCAGTGGTGTACTGTGACAGACAAAGACAGAAATGATTGACATAAGGTTAGATGATCAAAATTTCTTTCTAAAGGAACATGTGATGATTAACATGAGGAGGTCATGTGACGTGTCATCGATTTTGGAGTTGCTTTGCTGAAATATGCCAATAAAAATCCTAAAATTGCCTCTCAGTACATTGGCAGCAATGATGGTGATACGGTTTATAGAATGTTAAGTTTATTTATTGTTCATGTACCTGATTTAGCTTTATAATAAGTGCAAACCTAAAGGATCTACAGGGAAGTTTGCCTGAGCCTCGCCTTTTTAGGAACAGCCTGTTCACACTCACAAGCTGCTCAGTACCTCCACAGATTGATCTGTTGGCCAGGTTGGGTGTTAAGATAAGGTGTTGCTCTTCCACCTTGTTTATCTGGATCGGACCAGAAACCTTCCACTTCTCTAACCCCTAGGCCAGAGAACAGGCTTGTGGTCAATTTCTGCGAGGACTGACTTACTGTGGACACAGTTTTTTAGTGAGCAAGCCCGACACACAGGAGTGGTTTTCTTTTTGTGCATAGTGTGCCTCTGTCAGGTACACCGTCTTTCAGGAGATGCATGTATGACACGGGTCTAGTGAGGCTCCATTCAACCCTATTGTACCCATTCATATACAGGTGCATCTCAAATAATAATATTCTTTTGAACTTCACTGAAGCAGGCAGAGAGATTAAAGGCTCAGGAAACCTTTTCGGGTGTTTGGAGTTAATTAGCTGATTAGAGCTCTTCTCAGGTGGACATATCTGTATTATAATTTTTTTATTTGAAAATTCTGATCGTTGTGAGATACTGGAGTTTTGATTTCCATGACTTAAGCTGTAAAGCTGTGATCCTTAAGATTAAAACAAAAGAAAAACACGTTATGTGTAATGAATCTAGAATAACTGAAAGTTTCACTTTTTGAATTAAAATTATGGAAGAAAATTAACTTTTGCACAATATTCTAATTTCTGAGATGCATACTGTCAAAGGTTCATTGCAATCAGCAGAATGGTGCAATACACTCCACTGATAAACCAGAGAATGTCAAAGAATTACTTTACTAAGTAAAGTTAGGTTGCGGTTTTTCTTCTCTCCTTGACCGTGTTGATTTTACATAAACAACAGATTTGTCTGTCTGAATGGAGTATGTGACAGAGGGGCAAGAGCAGTCACCCCACCCGGATTTGACCCCGAACCAGGCTTGTTGGTGTGGCAGTCACAGTGTATGCTCAACCGTAGTGACGGTGGTCCGTCACAGAGTATGTGGTTTTGTTCAGACTGCAGGTAAATCAGATTTGTTTCTTAAATCAGATCTTGAAAACAGACTTCTGATTTGTGTGTCCAGACATCACCAAACCGTCTGCATGGGTTGCTATGGTAATGGGATTTCCAGCATCAGCACAGCACTTTGCGCAATCTTTGGATTTAGTGTGGCCCTGGAAAAACAAAGGCTACGTGACTGCAGGCCTTAATGCTCAATTCCAATTTTTCTTCCCAGATCCAAATTTTTTGTTTGACAGTTCACATTATAGTTTAAATGTGGCCCATATCAGACTCCAGTGTGAACTGTCCACGACCTGAAAGTGACCCGCATGTGCAGAAGAAAAATACGACGTCACACGCAGCAGCACGCTGTTACAGGCTACAGAAGTAAACAAGGAGCAACATAGCTCCGGTTAGCTCGCTGAAGACTCCCATTTTTCATTTTCCTCTCACGGGTCATATTTCTCCCGAATTATGACAAGTGTTCACAACTTTCTGTTCTTTTCTTTACTGTTTCTGGCGCTGGACAACGCAACTGCCCCACAACTCACTCTCTCCTTCTTTCTCTCTCCCCAATGTGTCCGCTCGGACAAATAGCATGCACATAACTCAGAAGAGAGCTCGCGGTCCGGTGGATTTCAGGAGTAAGAAAGGGAATTTGTGAGCAGATGAAAGCGAGGAAGAGAGACAGATGTTTAATTATGGCCTTTTGTGGAGCTTTTTCATTCACGGAGGCTACAGCAGAACTGCTGCTCTACAGTGACGACAAAGTCGCATCAAATACGACCTGAGTGTCCAGACTGAGGTCACATTTAAAAGATCCGATCTGTATCGGATTTGGACCACATATGGAAGTGCTCCAAATCCAAACGGGAAAATATCAGATTCCATGTGACTTGGCCTGTTCACACTGCCATAAAAAGATCAGATCTGACTCAAATATGGGCAAAAAAATCACATTTGGGTCACACTGGCTTGCTGTCTGAACATAGCCAAAGAGGTCTGGTTGAATTTACACTAATTGGTGTCTGCCTCATTCAAGGCAGCAACCTCCATCAATTGCAGGTTCAGCTAGTGAGGCTCTGCTCTAGCTCCAGCACACCACAAGACAAATGGAGGGGCGGCTATGCAGAGGTGGAGGACATGACAGGCCTTCCAGTTGGGTCGTCATCATTTTCTGAGAGGCTGATGGAGCTGAAACGTGGCCAAATGGAGGTTGACACTGCGAGTGATGAATGATGTCTGCCTATAGCGGCCCCTCGAGGTCAACATGCATGTGAGGCTTTCCTCCCTTCTTTCTTTGAGTTACAACTACGGGGGAGACCCCAGGGGAGAGTTCCCTTGTTGCCCACTAGTTATTCCCCCTCTGGACCTATCATCTAATTCAAGGCTTTCATCAACATCCACAGCTGTGCTATTGTCTTATCTATATATTGCAATGTAGAGTCTCAACATCCTCACTTTCCTCAGATCAGAATGTGCTCCAAAGGTTGTTGATGGTTGATGGTGGTAGTATTATTCCTGTGAAATCCTGTATGGTGAAATCAAACTCTTCCACACCTCCAAATGTGTTTATACCTCTACAGCTATAAAGAACAGCTATTTAACCATTCCCACGATATCAGCCACTGAGTCTACATTTGCCATGCCAGTACACATCTGTGAGAGTCAAAGCTGTCTGAATACTATGAGCACTAATACTAAACTTTCTTAAAGTTTGAATGAATGTCATGAATATTTTCACTGTAACATAACAGCCTGTATATTTTATTTCTTTGATCATGATTGTTCTTTATTTTAAGTTTGAGACCTGAGACACAATATATATATATATATATATATATATATATATGTTTTGTTTTTGTTTTTTTTGTTTGTTTTGAACAGGGATATAAAAAAATGGACTATGTATATAAATATGTATATTTTTTTATATCCTGTTCAAAACAGGTTCACCAAAAAAGGCTCAAAGGCTGACAAACATGGACCAGGGCTAGGCTAAACTCTTTAATATGCTCAGTGTACAGCAGAATACATGTGACAGGTAAGGTATGTACCTGGTAAGCACTCAAAGTGGGATAGACGAGCAGTAGACAAACACGGCATCTGCGGAGGAACGTGTACTTATTCTTACTGCACACAAGGAAGAAAAAAGAAAACAGACAATGGGTCACAATCATTAAATATTTGTGTAAAATTTATTTTCATCTCTATTTTATTCAGCTTAGATTTTGTTGGAACAATTTGCATGGGTTGAGCTATTCCTTTTTATTTTCACACATGGGTGAGGGATCTGCAATGTCGAATGTAGCAAAATAATCAAAGTTGGACTAGGTGGTTAGGTGCTTTATAGATTCAGAGAGCCACAAGAGAAATTCCAGAATGGTTAGGTCTATATCCAATCGCCCCATCCCTGCTTGGGACATTCTTCCAATTCTTCCTTGCATGAAGCTCATGCAGGTGTTTCGGCATTCTCTTGACATTTTCTATGTCAAAAAAATCTGTGGTTGCAGCAGTTGAAACTTTTTTTCAAGCGTTTTCAGTTGCATTCCTGACTGAAGAAAGAGGTGATGGAATGTCAAAAACATGCTAGAACAGCTTTATCGAAGTCAAGTTTCATACTCAAGCTTATTTAAAGTGAAAAATCACCAGTTACATGGTCTCAATACGCTCTCAATAAGGTGCAAAAAGAAAATAAAAAAGGTAGATTGAAACACATAATAAAATACCTGAGGGTAAAAACAAGATAACAAATTAAAAAACTATCAAATTTCTAAATAAACTTAGCCCTAAATATATGTCTTATCAAAGAGAAGAAACCAGTCCTAACTATAAGCTTTATCAAAAAGAAAGGTTTCAAGCCTACACTTAAAGGAAGATGTTGGCTGCCTCTCGAACCCAAACAGGGTAGTCATGTGCGATACCACTTAATTCCTATCCGATCCAATACGAGTAATACCCAGGCTGGTATTGCCGATACCAATACTTTTTACATATTTTATTTCTAGTTATATGTGACCTCCCTCCTCCCGTTTCGGTATTTATGAGAGAAATAAGCAGTTGGCTGTAGCCTTACCAATTCATAATAATAGCTGCATGACAAGACATCAAACTACTGTCATACTCTTGTGATCATAAGTTTGCCTTATCATCATAATATAATGAAAATCTACTTCTCAGAACTGCTGCTTCATAACATCATATTATTTTTGACTTAATCTCAGATGTTTAGTGAAGTTTACAGTGTTGCCAAAGTATTTCATTGTCTTTGCACACACATCACACACAGCGTCATCATTGCCTGCACAGCTAAAATACAGCCACCTGACATACCTGACTGTTTTTACAGTCAGCCATAGTCAGTATTCGATCGCGGGAAATGTAAAGGGCTGCAGAGGCTCACTTCAAAGAAGCTCCGTCACAGAGCCATAGCGCAAGCATGACTTTGACAGATGGAAGGAAAAGTAGTTCCTATCAAGTGAGTAGTAGTGAGTAGTAGTGAGTAGTAGTGAGTAGTAGTGAGTAGTAGAGTAAAAGGTAAAAGTGAGTAGTAGGTGCCTGAGAGCTAAAGGCTCTGGCTCTCATTCTACTTTTAGAGATCATTGGCACTACAAGTAACCCTGCATTTTGGAAGCACTGTGCTCTAGTGGGGTAGGGGGGGCACGCTGGTCCAGTGGATAGCACTGTGGCCTCACAGCAAGAAGGTCACGGGTTCAAACCTCGGTTGTCCCGGCCTTTCTGTGTGGATGTCTGCGTGGGTTTCCCCCACCATTAAAAACATGTTAGGTTCTCCAGTCAGTGACATTGACTGGACAGTTATGTATACATCTGGAGTTGGTCCCCGGGTTCCCACAGTAGCTGCCCACTGCTCCCTTGAGGGATGGGTTAAATGCAGAGAATGAATTTCGCAACATGAATGTGTATGTGACAAAAAACTATCTTCTATCTTCTAGTATGGAGTTATGAGCTCTTCGAGATGGGATGGTGCCTGACCATTTAGGGCTCTGTAACTGCAGTGTGTCTTGCATGCATGTCGAAGTGTTCTTGGGCAAGATACTGAACCCTGAATTGCCCCTGGCAGCTGTTTCACCAGTGTATCAATGTGTGTGAATGGTGAATGCAGATGTAAAAGCGCTTTGAGTGGTCGAAAAGACTAGAAAGGCGCTATACAAAAACAGAGCATTTACATTTACTTCTTTACAGTTTTACCAAAACTACATACGTCTATCAAAACTAAGCAAGAACACTACATACAACAAGCTCCAAGACATGTGGCACCTAGGAAAGCAAATCGGGTCTGACAGCTTCCCTGATGCAGATGGCGGACTTCGCTGGAGCCCCTCGACTGGTCAGCGGTAGCATGCGCCACCAATCAGCGTCAATGTCACCGGACCCAGGAAGTAGGCGCGACTTTCTTTGACCACACAGCCACAGCATGGGATCTCAGGGATCTGTGGGTCAGTTTTCATTATTGTGATTCGCTGTAACTTATATAGCTGTTTTGAAATCTGTCTTGATTTAATTTAAAGATAGGTTGCTTTTAGTAATGTCAATAGATTTGGAATGTGTGTCATGGGTAGTTCAATGTAGTGGCAGGAGGTAGGGTGTGGACC
>JAPMOB010029643.1:0-10926 GCA_029875015.1 Lepomis gibbosus | reverse complement strand
CCAAGATGGCGGCTCTATTGACGCATTCGTTCCAATGAACTGCCGTAGCCAAGGCGACATCTAGTGTATATATCTATGACGTCACTTCCCTTTCTCAATTCATTACTTCCTGTCCAGTGAATGTATTATCATATTATTCACAAACACTACATGGTGTAAAAAAAACACAAGATGGACCATAGCTTTTTTTTTTTAACCAGAAATGAATGCCTTTATTTTCCAAGACAATGTTAACACACAGCTCTTGCAATAATAAAATAAATCAAAGTCTGTCAAAGTCAGAACAAAACATTTAAAGTGGTAATATGGAATGTAGATGTTTCCATTTTTTAGTTTTTAAACAATCCTTTCAAATAAATAGTCTCTATATAGTCTTTGTAGCTAGTGTTTTTAAATCAATATATTCTCTTTGTTTAGTCAATGTTTCAGGAATGAAGAAGAGAGATTCAGACAAAACAAAGACAATGACAAAACAAGGATATTATCCCCTTTGCAATCCCCTTTTCAAGAAGTCTTTAATAGTAGTTTATAGGCAAAAAGGTATAGGGGAGACCAACTGTTGAAAAAAAGGCAAATCCCTTCTTCTACACCTAAATAATTGTCTTCCACCAAAATATGTAAATCTGAGCACCCGATGGACACACAAACCATGTTTGTTACAAGAGACACCAATATAAACACAAAATGTCCTTCTCAAAGCTTAAGTTGTCATTGGCTACAAGGCTGCTGACCATGTACAGTCAACTTCCCCACAAATAATGTGCTGTGCTGTTGGGGACCGGCAGTCCAAACTTCATCCAAAGAAAACCCCAAAACTTACGTCATGTCACTACACTTGAGCTTCAGTTATCTCTGTCTCGTTCCTTCTCTCTCAGAGAGAAACTAATAGAAACTCGTCTGTACCAGATGAGGAGTGGAGGAGGGTCCTAGGATGCTACAGGAGTCCCTGTGTGGTTGTGGAGACTGCTGTCTCATACAACATTTCTCCTATCATGTCTAACAAAGAAGAAGGTGCAGTCTCAAAAAGAGAAAAGTGCAAGTAAGGGCACACACAGCCCTGTCCTCGGGGCAACTAAGAGAGTGCAGGGACAGCCACACAGACTCTCCCTCTGCCCCCGAGGTGTCTGAGGTTCCCTCCAAGCAGAGGACAATCAAACCCCCATGTAGGCATAAGGACGATACACCAGTAAGGAGGGTTTCAGCTCAGGGAGCTCTTCCCATGCTTAAAATTTAGACCTTGTTGGCTCCAGTGCAGCCTCAGTCAGTACTGTGATCCTCTAGCTGGGAGATGATGGTGATCAGGTTCTGGAGGCCGAAGATGAAATCACTGTCCTGGCCTTCGTGCACCACACTGTCTTCTCCATAGTGCCGGCAGGTGGTATGTGCAAAGTCAATCATGCGCACGTCTACCGCAGGGCTGCTCGCCTCTCCTGTGCTGTGGGATGAGTGACTGCTGCTGCTTCCTCCAGCCACACTTGCACTGCCACCAGCTGAGGAGGAACGGGGGAAACCAAAGGCCCCTTCATCTTCTTCGTCTTCCTCCTCCTCATCAGATGGCTCATCCTCATCACCGTCTTCTCCACCGTGGTGTCTAGGTCTAGTGGGAGTCCTGGGTGGGTCTCCGTCATATATAATGAGCAGGGAGCTGGAGTAGAAACGGTAGGACTCGCAGGCCTCCAGGGCAGCTTGCATTTCCCGGAGTCTGCGCAGCACTGGGGACAGCAGCTCTCTGCGCAGGCGGCGTCCATTGTGGAAGAACTGATAGAGAGCCTCCTTGAAGCCTGCAAGGGTCATCTTACGGCCCTGGTACTTATTCATGAACATCAGCTGGCCTGAGTCTGACTGGTACACCTGTGGGTCACACAGAAACATGAGCACTACAGCTTCAAGTCACCAATAAAAAGAACATCAATGCAGAAATGTGTTGCATCTCTAACCATACCTGCATGCCACAAAGTCGCACCCCAATAGAGGCAGATGTGCTTTGTTGACACTTGCGAATCTGGTGGGCTTTCTTCTCCTCTGTAGCATCATCCCCGTGTTGGCGAGTTCCCATCTTCAAGTCTAAGACACATGGTACTCTGTAGCGCCATGTCAAGTTCTCCAAAAGGATAAATTCTGTGAATGCGAGTCAAGGATCACACAACAGCAAAAGACCTATGAACAAGACAGGTTAAGTGCTTATATTAACATTTAAGACCCATCTCTCTACTTCGCTGGCCACTCAGACACATAGGAATTGCATCATGAAAGGATACTGTATTGGTTACGGTGCTTTGCATTCTCCTTCATCCTCTGTAGGTGCTGCTGATGGCATTTGAGACTCCAGGGGTTGTGTTTGATCTGTGGCACCACGTTTCCTTTCTCCAGGCTGAAGTAGAGTACCTCTGCCTGCTGCATTTCATCACGATTATAACTGTAAAAGGTGACAAACACGGGAAAGATGTCAGCTTTGGTGTGTGTGTGTGTGTGTGTAAAATGTGCCAAGTCGAGCAATTCTCACCTCATGATCTTCTCTTCTTTACGGCTGTGTCGAGCTCGGTCTTTGCTGTAGTTGTCACTTTCTAGAAGCAACGATGACTGCTTCTTGTTGCTCCACTTCAGCATCTTGGTCTTGGGCTCGCAGTCCACTGAGGGATCGTTGTTTTCCAGGTCGCCCGATTCGCTGTGAAGGGGGTAGGCGATGAGGCACAGGTTCCCTTCCTCGTCCTCTTCGAAACTGACTGACACGACACCTGAGAGGAAAAGAAGGAGCACCAGAGAGTGGTTATGAGTACTGGGAATTATTTATAATAATGGGTATCATATTAGGTAGCCATTTATCAAAAAACCTACAACACACCTTCCTAAATCTTTTTATTCACATTTTAAAAGACTCATTTCCACAAAGATACAAACACATTTATACAGTGCTTTCATGTGAACATCCCAACATATCATATGGGAAGGTTGAGGCTATAGATGTGAAGAGGATAGCAGGACATTAACAAACAGAGCAACATATATCAGAGAATAAACAGTATTTATGAGTCATTATTCAGAAAATGAGACAAAAAAACACCACACAAGGCTGAAATGTATCAAACTGAGAAGGACATTTATTAAGCAACTCCTTATGAAAATACACACACACAATAACTCATAATACAGAGTTTCAAGCAGCCTGCAATGACATGAGAAAATGGAAGTACAGTTCTTTCTTTCCACACACAAAACAGTTAGCTAAACAGAAAAAAGAAAACAAGTGCTATAGCATGATTCAGTGGCATTCAGTCTGTAGACATAGTTCATAATACAGGCCTTGAATAAATCAACATTTAAAGAAGTTTCATGCAGTTTGTTCAGAAGCACCAACCCTTATTTTACAAACAAACCAGAGAGGGGTACAGGGGCTAGCAGATGTTTCTAGAACCATCTTAATGATAAAAGAAACACAGTGTGCTTTAAGGCCAATGCTATTTTATGACATGATCCACAAACAGGCACCCCCGCCCCTACAACAAGTCCCTAGAAGGGGCCGAGTGTGTCGCACTTCTCTGTGCAGGGTGGGGGAGGTGTTGCACTCAGAATAAACATCACCGCTGCAGCGGCTGATAACTCACAAAAAGGAAGGACAGATGTGGTTGAAAGTGATCAAAAGAGAAAGTGGCAGAGATATGATACACTTTGCATCCAACACCACAAGCAGTAGTCACATTATGAAACAGCCACTGAATAAAAAGCAGTTTACTCAGAGAACAACCGGACCAGACAGGGCAAAAAAATCATTGTTTTTACACGTTAAACGGCGGGCCTGAGGACCCAGCATTCATGTTTCTTCTGCAGCCTGAGGCACAGCTGATATCACGTGCACTGACATCACCATCCTGCAGGAAGCCCTGCCTCTCAAGTCTGTCCTTGATTGTGGACTGTGCTGCACTGTCATCACATCACCTCAGTGTGGGAACTTGTGAGTCACTCTGACTAAATTCACAAGAAGGGCTCATAAACTTGTAAAATGGGGTCATCGATTAATACTTTTACAGCCCAACAGCATTAATTGACCGTAATATACTAGCAGGGGTTTGACATAGTTGCAGTTCTTTATCAGTGGCTTTTGTATAATTAGGTTCCATAGTTCTGATGTCAAATCTTGCTCTAAGTCTAAATCTTGAAATTAAAATCCTGTACACTATCTTTATCTACATATACCCATTTGTGATGGACTTAGTGTTCATAATATGTTGTACAGTTAGTGTATGAGCATGAATTTCTTCTTTGTTCAGATTACAGGCCACAGCAAGATGTCCCGGAACAATTAGATATTGTTGAAATGTCTTTATCTCTAAGCAAAGTTAACAGGGGACTAGTATCTATGAAATGTAAGCGACAATGTAAGAGTGTGACTGCTGAGACGCATTCAAAGGCCCCAGAAGTCCACTACTATCTGCCCCTCCAAATCCCACATCCTCCTCATCTTTTTATAGTCCCACGCTGCATTTCTGAGGAGTCAAGATACCACGAGTGTGTCTTACCATCGTCATTTGACCGCCTAAAGACGTCTGCATCAGCATGTGCTAGGTGTCATTGTCTGTGGGTGAAACCCTGAGAGACTGTGACCAACCGCAACCAGGAAATGCCTGCGTGTGTAGGTGAAAATGTGTATTTGTGTGTGGCATTGAAACAGTGGTATCTTGGTTAAAAAAAGACTGATCCAGCATTTCTGTGATGGACCTGACACCAGTCCTGGACATTTCTTCAACTTGACTTTAGCATTTCTGCCCTGGTGATCTGTCCCATTTATTTCTGATCCCTGTGGAACTCTATCTCACCCTGAAACCGTAGCCGCCTTTAAGCCAGGCATGGCATGTAAAGAACCTCTGGCTACTCATCCTGTTGGTAGGTAGTCAGGCCTGCCAATTGCTTCATTCTTACATGAGTGAGTGGCACTGTGCGCAGGTCCCATTATGATGTCATTGAAAACAGAAATGTATCTATAGATATGAGAATACATTATGTAGTGTGTTATTGTGTACACCATGTTCTTTGAGCTATTGCAACAACCCATTACTCTGCCCATAGCAGTACTGCATCCTTACGATCTGAACAGATGCATTTGTTTGCAGTGTAATGTCAAATGCAGCAAATGGTACATTATGTATTGCAAGCTGTTAGCATAAAGCTACGAAAAAAGAAGGAAACGATTAAAGCCAGATACCAAAACAAGATCTCATATGCGCTGTCTTGACGGAGGGCTTGACACATCCCCCAGATTTGGGATGGGGGGTCTTACCTTTATACTGAGGGGTGAACTTCCTCATCTCTGGAGGGAGGCTCTTGTAGAACTGGTGCTCTCGGGGTATGAGGGGCTTGCAGATTGTTTGTTCCCCAAATCGTAGCACACAGGAGTGACCTCCCACCTGGTGCACGAAGGGCTCAAGCATCACCCCTTTTCCGGGATATGGAGTCCCGTCCGCCTGCATGAGGGCTTCCAGAGCTGGACTCATCCTCACTCCGCATCGGACAGCTAAGCTGGTGGGACCCACGTCGGTCGGGACGCAAGAGGCTCGGCCGCTCGTTTGGCTCCCTATCCTCGAGCTCTTTTCTGTTGGCTCGCACGGGGGCGCTACTGGTCGCCTGCTCGAGCGCAGCGGTGACAAACAAAAGGCTGAACAGGAAGGACAGAGGCAGCGACAAAATCCCGTATTCCCGTTATTTTCCTCCTATGAGGTCAAACTGTAAAGCTCCTCCGCTGTACTGGATATTCTCCGTGTTTGTATACGTAATAAAATAACACTTCAAACGTGCTTAACACAGTTTAAAGCAACGTGCGTTTCAACCGTCTAACTGCTTCCGAAACTGACTACAGAGCAACTGACGACAGAGCCGCTCCTCCAGCCAGAAAAACAGAAAGGACAGCCAGCAAGTCCCACCTCTCCCCAAAGACAGCCAATCACAGAGCCGCAGCTGTCGCTGGGAGGAGACAAGGCACCTAGGAGAGGATCAAGCAGATCAGGCAAACAAAGAGGAAGGAGAGAAAACATGGGGGGAGGGGAGAACAGGAAAAATACTAGACACAAAAACACAACACTGACGGGATTTCTTTAAATGTACTTGCACGTTTGATTGTTGTTGTTAGTTTGGAGACAGGCTACACATTTTAAGTTTCATTTTTCTTAATAACCTTGGAAGCAAACTGCAACAGATCTTTAAATGAAGGGAAGAAGGAAATCGAAATTTCACATAGGTTTCTTTTTCACTCTACAATTTCGACTTCCCTTTTCATATCTCAGTCACAAGGTGTGTTTGGGCAGCGTAAGTACATGCAGTATATGCCAAATATAAGGGTAATTTAATTTTTTAATGTGTTACCTTTGCAGATTTTGACTATAAATATCATGCACGATTGAGAGGATGTTTACGCACTAGTGGAACAAAACGTCATAAACAACTCAGAGATTAATGCCATGTTCACATCATATGGAAGACAGAGATGGGATAGATTGTTTATGACTTGGGAGCCAAGTGTCATTAGGCATGGGACTTTGATGTCATTTGAGGGTTGAAACTGTGCCAAAACAGCTCTATTTAAGCTGTGGTAAGCAACTTTGGGGAAACCAGCAAGACACAGCTAGATTTTTGAAAACATCCAACTAAAAAAATCCCATCAGTAGGGAGGGGGGGGGGGATATAACAAAATGACATGAGTAGAAAACGCAGGTAGCTGCATCACTACCATACATAATCATTACTTTTGTATTATGTATGTACCAATAAACAGCACTGACATATTTAGCTGGCCCGTATCACATGACAGTGGAAACCTATTTGACTTGAGAACCCGGCTGGTCCCTTTTTTAAAATCTCAATTTCAAACTGCCAACAAAATAGTATCAAAACAAAACATTTAAATCACATAAATACAGAAAAAGCATTGAGAAAACAAAACAACACACATGTACATCAAACTTGTAAGAGAATGGTAGAAAGTAGACGTAGTGTGTTATCGCTACTTTTTACCTCTAGATAAAAATACTGATGCACATATTTGTGATGAGAAAGTGTCACATTTAATATAATAATGAAAGAGTTGCTCTGGAAAAATCCTGGCCTGTTTTAAGAACCTAAAACATGGGAACATCTGCATTTTCAAGAAAAGTAGATATGCCCATGTTTTAGGTTTTTGGTATTTCTGTAAACTACTGGACTTTTTTTTTAACACTTTTAACACTAACATTTTTAGTTGACTGTACTCATTCACTTTTGTAATACATTTATTAATGGCTGGTATATGTCATGTGATTAGCTTTAATAATAATAATTGTAATGAACGTTTTCTACAAGTGACATTATTTTGAAAAATCACATACCCTACCACATACTATAAGAAATGATAGTATCATCATATCGAAGTAAAAAACTTTGGTTTCGCCCCTCCCTACTATTCAGACCTTGTTCCAAAGCCACTCCCCCTAACACATTATCATGCCCGATGAGTGCACTGGCAGAGTGCCTGCTAGGGAAGGCCAGCCAATCATTTATTTGTGGCTGAAGCCAGAATGTAATGAATAATTTGATGTGTGCTAAACAATCACATTATTATCAAAAACGCAATATGGCCTTGCAATATTCAAATCGCAGGAGCTGTGGGTTTTGGTCAAGGTAGAATGTGTCACAACAAAATGAACTAAATGAAGCATTGTGGTGCTACAGTGACGCCCCCGGGCTACAAATCACATTCTCCAGATGTAAGGGAACATCCTTGTTTGGTACAGACCCCAGCAAAAATCACATCATCATTATGATCAGCAAAAATGAAATGCAGAAATAAATATTTCCACTAAAATCCTGATTTATATCACAGTATCTGTCAAAATAATTTGGAAATAGTGGAAAGTCATCATTGCAGCAAAAATGTTAGTCTGGTTTCTCTGAGGAGGGGGATTTTCCCTAACCAATCACCAGATGCCAATGTCTCCACTTGAATCAAACATAATTGTAAGTAGACATTGATCATGGCAAGCCGTTGGCAAGTTTTATTCTTTAAAACTTACTAATCACTATTTAAATGCTACTAGTACTTATTTTTTAGTTACTAGTTACTAATCCATTAGTTGCTAGTAATTATATTTTAGTTGCTAGGAACTATTCCTTTAGTTACTAGTGCCTATTTTTTAGTTGCTAGTAAGTAGTGGCAGATTTTTGCCATTGAAGTCAATGGGGCTCTGCAGTTCAGATATCACCTATTCATTAGTTACTAGTAACTACTCCATTCTTACTAGTAACAAAATAGAAATGGTACTATCAACAAGTCATTTTACTAGTCATTAAAAAATTTACTAGTAACTGAAGAAAACTTACTAGTAAGAATTAAAATGTTACTCGTATCTTTTGGAATAGTTAGCCATGCCAACATACCAGTTTAACAGTAGAGCAGAGCGAAGTATTTACAAACTACTTACTTCTAATCAATTTAGAACAACCTTCATAGCAGCGCATATATTGTCTATAGTAGTTGCTTATTACTCCTCCTTGACAATGCTGTTTGTCCCACCCGTGGTGCTGATTGGCTAATCTTTAATCCAGCCTGCGGCACGCTTTTTAATCAAGAAACTGCTGTCAGACCAAAATCAGTCAACTGAGTGGGTAGATTCAGAGGTCTGGACCCAAGCAAAGTAAATGAGTAAGAAGACAACGTTTCTGAACAGGATCACATTTATACATATATACTGCTTTGGCCCATGTTAAGATATCATTATATTGGGTTAAAGTCTGCCACACTAAACACAAACAAAAATGGGCAGTGATTAAACAAGTATCCTTTCTTCGCAGTGCATTATCTGTGTATCAGAGAACATCCTTTTGCAACCTAACATGCATCCCATTGATAGATAACCTAACCACTGCTGTAAAATAAACCCCTTCTATCAATATTTTTGGGCATCTGTTATTTTAGTTTTGTTTACCTTGCACAGCATTACAAGCTAAAATGCTAACCACAATACTGCAACATTTTTCGGTGGTGTAAATCCATGACACTAGGTTTTATTATTTTCCTCCAGTATTTGGTAATATAATGCCAAAAGACAAACATGTTTTGTGTTGGCTGTGCAAAAATGCAGGTTAGTGAGTAAGGCATCGGTGAAACCTCCACATGCTGGTGTGTTTGGCTCACTGTAAAGTAAAAGAGCATTGCTCACTCAACAAGCTTCAGATATACAGACCAAACTGGAAATTTCTTTGAGAGTGGCAGTCGACCTAATGAGTCTGACTGGTGTGCCAGGCCAGACAAAGCTGAGGTACTGTTGGCAAGCTCAGGTCACTGGACGGTTACAGCCTAATCACGCACTAATCTCTGATGTTCCAGTTCTGCACTGGGATTACAAATGGGAAAAAAGGGCAGACCAAGTCAGGGAAGGGATTAAATGATCAGCCCTTAAGCATGGCACCCACTCTTCTCTTTCCACTTGTCTCACAGGCAGGGACTCCCTGGTGGTCTGTTGTGAAATGTAGAAAAAAAGAAAAGAAGAGATAAGTGTGTGTAGAGCAATGTGTGTGTGTGTGTGTGTGTGTGTGTGTGTTAGGACTCTGGGTTTCCCAGACGTTCTGATCCCAGGATCAACAAAACAATACTGACTTAATCATGCCAGTCCATCTTTCGGGAAAAGAAAACCATGGCCGTGTCGTGTTACCGTGTGAAGGACTTACTTGTGTGATTGCAAAGGTGTAGAGTGGGCCTCAACCCTGTGGTCAGAGATGAACGTGGGTGCTTCTGTGTGTGTGTGCTCTAGAGATCAGACGTTTCATTCAAATAAAATAACATAAAAAAAACATTAAACTCTTCAACATTGTTTCGTGAGACAAACCGAACCGTGTCTCATCCAACTAAAATTCGTGATAGTATAGTATGTAGGATGCAAGAAAGTGTGTGTTCATGTGTATAAGTTCACTTCTTTCTAGCCTAGTCACCCTGGCCTCACTGATGGGTCAGTGTTGTGTCAGCTTAGCACGGCTTCCCCTCTCATGTCATGGGTCCGTGCCCCAGGACAATAGGTCCAGGCTGTGCCACAGGGCCCTCAAACCAACTATGAAACAGAGCAGTGATGCAATGTCCAACAACCACCTCCATGCACACTGTATAATGCATGGCCTTCTACAAACACAGTAGTCATTGTAAACTCCACCCACCAGAGTTGCAGCAGAAGTCTCTAGAAATCCAGCTTTATCAGCACTTACAGAAATTAAATTGTTTTCTTTTTCTTTTAAATCAAATATACCATGACATGTTACTTATTTGGAATGAACTAATTTGATCAATATCACCTCTGATACAGACTTGTTACTGGTCGATCTACATTAAATACAGTTTTTGACAATGTCATTGTAAAATTCAGCATCATACAACATTGGAAAGGTGTGGTGTAACCATCACAGAGAGGAATCCGTAATTGATACTGTATTAGTGTGACCTAGAGAGCTTGACCCATGCTCTGACTGTTTTCCCCATGAGCTTAGCTGGGCACTCTAGTTGATCATTCATCTGTCTGCAATGTGCCCCAGTTTGCCTAATGGATTATTCTGAATATTGTATGGTATCACAGAATTGGATGACTGCTACTTACCTAGCCTGTGGTTCCCATGAAAAAGCTCTGGCAATGCACTGCTTGTTAATGGTGGTGGAGAAGACATACGCACATGTACCACCATGTGCAGTGACCTGACCCAACACATTTTAACAACACATGGCTGTAGATGTCCGTGGACAGCCTAATCATGGTCTTTTTATGGACTACTTTTCCACTGAGGTCATGAATCAAGATTTGAAAAGCTTCTTCCATCTCAGGAGAAAACAATATAGTTACAGAAAAGCCGAATTTGGGGAGTAAGATTTGTGCTTTGAGGCAAGGAGTGCCTTGAAATTCCTTTCTAGGAAAAATCATAACAGTG
>JAPMOB010029619.1:0-21913 GCA_029875015.1 Lepomis gibbosus | reverse complement strand
AGTTTTGGTGTGCCACCCCAAGATTTTAAGTGGCCCCATCTGGCCACCCCTATGAAAAATTTCTGGAGGCGCCACTGCTCCTCCAGAAAGGCATCTATCTTTATCAAAAACAGGGTCTGTAATACAGTGCCTGTCCTGCTTTCAAATACTGGCTGACAAGATGATCCACTCAGCTGTTCTCCATTATGAAGATGCAGATATGCAAACACACAAACACTGAACATGTTGCAAGCTAAAAGAAATAGACCCTGGGAAATAAACCCCACATGTTGGTTATGACAAAAGCCCAGGTAAACATGTAATAATGAAGGTGGCCAAAATAGTTTGTTTTAGCTAAAACTGATAACCAAGAAAAGACAACACGTATCTACAAGATGACAATAAATTAAGAATAATCCTAGAAGGAAACTTTGCAGCAAAATATATATATATATATTATAACTGCTAAATTGAATCGTCTCGATTGGATTAATCTTATGTCATAGTCAAATGTAAACTTTTTATTTTGAAACTGCTTTGGCAACATTGTTAAAATTAAACATTCATGTCAATAAAGCACGCTAAACCGAACTGTACTATATATATCAAAGCCTTATGTGAGGACTGATTGGTCTAAATATTGTAGTTTGTATTGTACATCACCTCTATGTCAGCAAATTTAAGGGCAGGGTGTCCAATTATCTTTCACCAAAGATTACTTCTTACAAGGTTGTCTAACAGACTCCATGAGTAACTGACCAAACTTGGCAACATCACATTTAGTCAAAACAAACACGCTGTGGCTCTTCTTCAGCTCGTTTGTGCGATCTAGTGCCAACATGCCCCGGGAGATCGAACCCTGCAACTCCACGCGGACGGGACACTCGATTCTCTCTGTTACCACGCTGTTGTCAATAAAGGCTGCCATCGCGTAGGCATCGTAAGAGACAAAGCCAGATCCAAAGTAGACGCCTCTCTTTTTCATCATAGCCTCTTTGGAGTAAGCCCAGCATTTAGATGTTATCATCTTCATGAAACTCGCAGCAAGTGCATCCTGGTTGATCAACTCTTCGAAGAACTCCTGCAGAAGTTAAATCAGTGAAATCAGTTTGATGTTGAACAGTCATGCGGGGCTATATAGTTTGTCAAAAGCACACTTCTTACCCACGTCAGTGAGCTTCTGCAGCAATATTCCCACGATGCCAGGTATGTAGGGCAGAGGAACTCCTCTAGAACAACATAGGCAGACTCCGGATCCATTGCAAAATTAAACTCTGCACATAGTGTCACATTTCCTATTCCTACAAAGACAAAAAACAAGTTATACAAGCCTACATGTTTTTAAAAAACAAACACTGTAATCATGAGGAGGCATTACCTTCCTTGTTGCCCCCCATGATGTACAGATCTTTGAGCTTCTGGGGAAAATGTGGATCTAGTCTGATAGCCAATGCCAGATTAGTGAGCGGGCCAAGGGCGACTAAGGACACCTGTGGGATGCACATTTTAGTGGAGAGCAGCCACACATTACAGACAGGCCACAGAGAGGTTTCTCACCTGCTTCTGATTTTCAGTCACCAGCCTAATCATTGCATTGACGGCGTGCTCACTCTGGATTTTCTCCTCCCAATGTGGGTCTTTGTCTTCAATCACACCCCCAAGTCCATCACCTCCAAAGTGGTCACTAAGTAAGTTACTGGCTCCAACCAGAGGACCACCACAACCTCGAAACACTGGAATCTGTAGACAAACGTTCTGCTCAGTGCAGTTTTCAGCAGGGCTTGTTGACAGAAAGAACACTCACGTGGCTCCTTTGACAAGGACATGACGTGCTATGTTATTATTTAGGTCGGAGAATGTGTTGAAAGCCAATCTTACTAAATCTACTCCAACACAAGAATCAGACCATATCTGGTATATAATAATAAAAAGTTTAGTAAGCTTACCCCCTCACGCTCACAGACAGAGAGCACCCTCAGAACATTCTGACACACGTTGTCAACTGCTGCGTTTCCAAACACACAGGTCACGCCCACGACCTGAATGTTGGGTGCGGCCAAGGCCATCAATATGGCCTGAGCATCGTCTATGCCGCAGTCTGTGTCGATGATCACCTGCTTCTTTGCCATGGTCCTGTAAAATTCACATTCACAGTTCAATCTGCAGAAAAATCAGACTTGTTTTGCTCATGGAGGGCAGTAACTTTCTGTTTTTCAGGAACAGTCTATCTGGACGATCTGGTTTGTTTTCTGTCTTGTTCCTGCCTTTTGTACTTTGCTTTTTTCCCCCCACTGGCTGCCTGTGAATTCCTCTGTGGCAGCAGCTGTGCCTTTTCAAATGAAGGAACATTTGCTTCCCTCTCTGGAGCTGGGGATACTTAAACCACATCAAACTCCTGGCAATAGACTGTATTATTTCCCTTCGACAGGTTGGTTACAGTAGATTTCAGCCGAGGCTTTCAAGCCTTCTAGAATTATTTATTTGATAACATGTTGATATCAAATAAATAAAAGCTGTGTGTGTCGTCACATCGCTTGGTCACCTGATTTGTTTATTTGTGACGCCATCCACAGTGTTGTACTTGCAACATGTTTTAGAGCTTTTGCTCCCACACAACCCCCCTTTTATCATAGTTTAAATGCACAGAAGATAATTCAAGTTGTCATAATGCAACATGAGGGAATGGCCATCAACACCACGGAAAGACAAGGATTTCATGAGGGGCCCAAATGAGTGCTGCAGAGAATTAACAAGGTAGTGATTCCTGCTGACAAAACCATATCACTCACAATAGATGCAGATCGAACAGATTGACAATCTATTTGTAAATGTGTATTTTGTAAAACAGTGGTTCTTAGAATGGGGTCGCTGGGGTCCTTGAGGGGGTTCCAGGGGGTCCCCAGCAAAAAGGGGAATCATTTACTTTCAATGACAGAATTTTGTCATGGGTTTGATAAATCAAATCAAATGGGCTTCTGGGTCTAATTTGTGTTAGTCTAGGGGTCCTTGATGTGAAAATGTTTGAGAACCACTGCTGGAGAACACCTTCCACAAATACAAAAAGATTTCTAAACCCACAAAAATAATTTGCAAATGCACAGACAAATTCCACAAGTAAAACATTATCTGTGAATACATGAAATTCATCATTCAAGTGAATGAAAAGCATTTGTGAATATCTTTTTAACATTTCGTTTTGTGAATCCAGTTTTTATTTGTGGATCTTGTAATAAATGATTTAACAGGTATTTCCATTCTTTGTTTTTTTTGTTTTAATAAATTAGAACCAACATTGGCTATTCTACCCAGGGTGCATTCAATTGATTGTTCACAATGAAACATTATTATTGAATAATAAACTACATAACCTTTAAAACCCAACTGAAAATAAATTGCAGTATAACACGGCTCAGTGTCTGCTACAGAATGGCAGGGACAGGGGTATATTTGTATATTTCATTTTAAAGAGAAATATCTAGTTTCAAGTAGGTTATTTCTCATCTCGTCATTTTAATTCTACTTATTTTATTTATGTTTCTTCACAAATTGCTTTAATTCTTAACTTGCTTTTCCCCTTTGACTCTCACACACCCACTTTCACAGTTTTCTTTTAGTTTAGTTTAATTAACATTAAAGTCATTCAGTGAAGCCTTGGCTATTTGTCCATATATGTCAAAATCCACCTCTCAAATTGTCCAACATTTAAACACCCAAATGCAGAAAATGTTATGGATCAGATATCTGAGGATCTACGTTGAAATACAGATAAAATCTGAATCTACTCCAATACAGCCTGTGAGATCATGTTGCAATACCGGCTTGCAGCAGTCTGTCTGATCACAGGTTGATGTGGAATCACTGTTCTATCGACCACTTTATCAGAGTTAAACTATTTAATCCAGACACACGAGGAATGAAACACACTTTCTATTTCCAAAGTTAAGGACTAAAAAGTTGCAAGAGTTTACATTGGCATCTAAGAAATTATGTTACTCAATTTGTGGTTCAGCGTTGCTGTAGGAACATCTGAGTCGATATTTTAGTATTTATTTTTATTTTAAACTAGTCAGAACATGCTGGAATTATTCGTTTAGCTTTTAAATGAGTGAACTCCACTTAGGACACCAGACTTACCTTGCGCGAAGTCCAGTTTAAAGAGCCACGGCCATGGCTCCCGTGATTGGTTTGAACTGTAGGATCAGTCCATGATTTACTGACGCGGGTTGTACGCACTCACACTGTGGCATACATTTAAGGCAATTTTCATATAATACAATAAAATAAAACTTTCGAAACGTAAAATGTGTTTTATATTGCACTTAGTTATTTTCTTGAATGTCTTTATATTATTATCCAGCTTTAATTGTTTTTGGACACGCCGGGTTGCTGCTCTGAATGGTACAGTCCGTTAAACCTGCACAGGAAGAGGCTACGGGTCTGGAGGACGACGTCTCGGGTTTTTTATCGTTTATCTTTAACATGTCCCAAGCTAACGTGCACCTAGGTCTAGTGATATGTGGTTAGCTTGGCGTTTTGACAATTCCCAGCCCCGTTTGGTCCTAAGACATTGCACAAGGTATGATTTTTAAAGTAAAAATAAAATAACGTAACAGCTGGGCGTGTTTACATCTGCTAACTCCACAACAGCTCTGATATCTTTAGCTGTGTGTTCATCTCGCCTACAGCGGCTTTACAGGTGTAATATTAGTTAATGTTCAATAACCTTGCAGCTAAGTACAGGCGGGTAATAAGAGCCACCGAAGGCTGTTTACATAATGGGTGACTAATTGTAGGTTAAAGGTAATGTGTGATGCTGTCTAAATGTTGCTGTAAGTTAAAACAGTACCATTCAGGGTTATGACTTGTACAAAGATTGTTTATGTGGTCAGATGTTCCCTGAATCCACCGTGTTGAGTCTCTATCACTGCACCTCCATCTTCCTTTTAATATCTCTGTAGTGTCTCTAAAATGCCTGCCCTCTCATCCCCAGAAAAGACAGCCATTACATCAACAGCCTCAGCTTATTCTGTCATCCATCATTTAAGTGGCTGTTCAATGCCTAATACATCAGAAGGTCAAGGAGCAAACCTACCTGGGCCAGCAGAGCCGTCAGGGCTGCAAAGGCCCACCGATGGGGAGGAGGATCACAGCCTGATCAGCTCCCTCGCCCGGGACGCTGCAAGAGTAAGGAGGGCTTCCAGTGCCGAGCTCCACCTGCCGTGGACCTGCCCGGTCACACACTCCCGTGAGAAGTTCTACACAGTCTGCTCCGACTATGCTCTACTCAACCAGGCTGCTTCTGTGTACTGTCCCCCAAACACAGCCAGGGACGTGGCCCCAAACAAGCAGGATGATGGGCCGTCACTTGTGAAACCCAAACTCTCAGCTGACTTCAGCGCTGGCCAGCCGGGGGGGGCACATGTGGGATCAGATGGGGACTGTGACATGATGGAAGTGCCCTCTGGCCACTCAAAGCCAATTTTGGCCTGGGAGATTGATACCACAGACTTCAATGCTGTACTCACTAGAAAAATAAGAACAAGTAAGAAGCATGTCAAATAACAGAAAGTTAAAGTGGCTGTTTTCCCCTCACCCAAAGCTGCCATTCCTGTTTCAAATACCTCAAACCATAATGTCATTTATCTCATCTTTAATTGTTGGATTATTTAAATCCTGGTTTAGCCTGTAACACTGATGCTGTATTTCAGGCAATGTGAAGAAAAGCAGTACCAAGAAGATGAAGTCATCAGACAGACCCAGCCGAAATCTGCAAGACGTCCTTCCTCACGCCTCACTGGAGGAGATCAAACAGAGAAAAGTGCTAGACCTCAGAAGATGGTAATGTTATATTTAGAGCCTCAGCAGTTTTAAAGGGAAACAGAGTGAAGTGAGCTTCACTGTGGGGCTGTGAGTTCCAATATGTTTTCAACGTAACAGAATTTTTTCTGCAGATTTGTATATTCTGCTTGTTTCCTGCTTCAGGTACTGCGTCAGTCGGCCACAGTACAAGACGTCATGTGGAATCTCTTCATTGGTGTCCTGCTGGAATTTCTTGTACAGCACTCTGGGCGCAGGGAGGTGAGCAATGTTGTCTTCATGTAAACCGCTCCTGAGACCCATTTATATTTATTAATAAATATAAGTAATATAATAATTATAAGTGTATATTTATTTGCATTGCTAGTCTTCCACCCATCTCTCAGGAGGAGGCTCTGCATATTCTGGGTTTTCAGCCGCCTTTTGAAGAAATCAAGTTCGGCCCTTTCACTGGCAATGCTACTCTTATGAGGTACACAAAACTGCTCGTACTGTCATTTTAAATAAACACTTCGTATTGGAAATCTTTAGGAGCTCTGTAATCGGTGTGTTTTTTCTTACAGGTGGTTCAGGCAAATCAACGACAATTTCCGCGTGCGAGGCTGCTCCTACATTCTGTACAAACCACACGGAAAACACAAGACAGCAGGAGAAACAGGTGAGCCCCTCGGCTGTCAGACTCAACTGCACGCCTACTCAAGAAGAGATAAAAATAAAAGTGATACCCACTCAAATCTTTTTAGCTGAAGGAGCGTTGATGAAACTGACACAGGGGCTGAAGGATGAGTCTATGGCCTACATTTACCACTGCCAGAACCACTACTTCTGCCCGGTGGGCTTTGAAGCCACGCCACTCAAAGCAGCAAAGGCTTACAGGTTGGTCACATCACTGGATTATTTTCATTTCAGATACAAGGAGAAAGTCATCACATAGGAGAAGCCGTAACAAGAGAATGTTTACCATATTATGACTGTTTTTGCTCAAACGATTACAGAATTGCCCAAATAGTTTGATTATTTGTATGCTGACTGACTTATCCATTGAGTGACTAATCGTGTCAGCCCTTAAGAGTTCATAAAATGTTCTTTTTTGTGCAAAGGGGCTCTCTACCTACAAATGAAATGGAGTACTGGATCCTTATCGGTGAACCCAGTAGGAAACACCCAGCTATTCACTGTAAAAAGTAAGTTCTGCCTCTGTTCAGTAATATTTTATCATGTACTGTAGTTGAACTGTTTAACGTCAAGCCCCTCTTTTCAGATGGCTGGATATTGTGACTGACCTCAACACACAAAATCCAGAATACCTGGACATTCGTCACACAGAGAGGGGGATTCAGCGCCGCAAAACCAAAAAGGTTCCCCATGTCACACCTGTTCATGTAGATGTTGCTCATCATGTTAACATTTCTGGATCTAAGACAAATGTTCCCTGGCTCTCAGGTGGGTGGCAACCTGCACTGCCTCATGGCCTTCCAGAGGGTGAACTGGCAGAAGCTCGGCCCCTGGGCTCTAAACTTGGAGAACCTGCGCCACGACTTCCACCACTCCGGCACAGAGCGGGGCCATGGAAGCGTCGCCGAGGAAACTGAGGAGAGAACGTCATCCAAGCGCCTGGCCTACCTGGGGCGCTCACACAGTATGGGAAGTCAGAAAGACACCAGCTGGAAACGCCTGTCCAACTCTACAGAGTACAGACAGAGGAGCTCCCCTGACAGCGATCTTGACGAAGACATCACAGACTGAAAAGGTTTATTGGGACATACAGGGGGGTTAAATAACAGACATTATACTACAGTACAGTAGCCATAGGATACATTTTAAATATAATATCTGGTGTTCTATATTTTACTGTCAACAAAGCCCAGGAAATGACCAAAACCAACAATGTGTTGGACTGTCTCTCAGTACTCTCTGACTTTCTAACCCTGTCCTAACAACTGAAGATAATTCATTTAGATTCATTTTTAAACATGCAGTAACTGATTTGTTTGTCCACTTGGGGACAACAGAAACATGTCATGACATTTAAAGCTGATATGACGAACTTGATAGCAAGCAGTTGCATTGGCATCCATTTGGAGTTTAATATTCACTGAACTCACTCTCTTTTTAGCTCTGGTTTTGGTCTCTACCAACTCCTCAGGGAAATATCTGGCTCTTTAGCTGCTAAATGCTCAACTTGTCGCTAACTGTGACTGTCTGGCATTTGGTGCTGAGCAGGTAGTACCAAAACACTAAAGTTGCAGCCAGAGCTACAATAAAGCTCCAAGAACGCCAAGAGGTGCTGCAGATTTGGAGGATAATTCTCTGTAGGTTCATCACTACAAGCAAACCCTTTCACATTGTCAGTGTTTTTTATTTTCATTAAATACATTGTGACTATAAAAATTAGCCATAAAGGCAAAGTCATTTCCCATACTAGCTCGACACTGTAGTTTTCAGCAAATGTTAAGAATACAGGAGGAAATAGTGCATTTGTCAGGGACTATTTTCAGTGGAGGATGAATACACATTTGGTGCACCAGTGAGTATTTAGGGTAGCAGGACGTTGTATGTCAGATTAACTGAAAATAAGCTTATAATTCATTATTGGTTGTGCTCTTTTCATGGGATATGTTGACCATTACAAAAAAAATAGAATATCACAGAATATAGACTTGATACTTTCATATTGGTGAATGAATGAATGAATGTTTTTTTAGAGATCATCAGATGTAGATTCAACTCAACGGTCATTTTTGAGGCCATATTGTAGTTTTTAGTGCTTTAAATCAAGTAACCTGAAAATCTGAAACCTTTTCTTTTGACGCTTTTCTGTCCTTCAGCAGCGTCTGCGAATGATACACCAACTACTACTTTAAATCGATAACAATAATGGCAGCTAAACGAGTGAGCCACAGTAAATCACCATTTAGCAGTCTATCGGTAGATATGGTTATGGTTACTGCTTTTATGTTTTCCACACAGTATATTAAGGCAGAAAACGTACAGGCAGACAGATTGTTGCTGTTAACAAAGGAAAGAAAGGCGAAAAAAGTCTTAAAAATCAGGGCAATGTATGGAAAACACAAACACTGACAAACATGAGGAGGGGACTTAACAGGGCATTTTCTTAACAGCACATTGAACTACGGCCTCAAAAACAAGCTTTGTTGGGCGGTATTAACTTAACGGCGACTGTATTGTAAGGTGTTTCTGTTATTTTCTCCATCCCTGTGTTATGCTAAAAGAGGGCGATTAGGCTATACACTACAGGTTTATTTTCTGTCGTCCTACGACTAATCACACGCACATCTTAATTTAATTATGGTTATATAGCATCATCTTAAAATCACTGCAGTGGTACAGTAAGAGCACACATTACATTCAACTAATGCTGTCTAGGAAACGTGACATTGACACATTTGCTGTAAATTCTGTTCAAAGATAAACACACTTCCATAATTCATTGTACAGGTGAAGTGGGCTTGTTTTGCGCCTGGTGTACAGTTGTTAGTTCAGTGGAGATGCTGTCCAAGTGTTGTGAAAGCAGCTGACATCTTGTTGTGCTTTGTGAAACCTACAGGAAGACTGTTGCATAGATGATCCCAATTTTTAACAGACAGGAGCTGTGCAGACGTGATCGTGGAACCCCTCAGTCCCTCAAATCAATGTGAAACCACAGAACTTACGTTCATGTTTCTGTACAGCCACGATTCTGTTTGCACCTCTTGCGGTGCCATTTGTTTCTGACCCAGCACACATGTCATTGTGTCATTTGATGTAGTGGTTTATTTATTCATTTTTCCAATAAATTAAATTTTTTATAACCTCCTTGAACAGACATTCTTCACAACAAACACCATCATATTTTCCGTCCAATCACATTGCAGAGGTTGGAAGCGTGCTGCTTCCTTTTAACTGTTGCCGTAACTCCGCTATGTGAGCGGGACCGATGCGGCAGCAACCTCCTAAGAAGGACAAAGACACAACTCGTCAGAGAAAATGCAGAAAAGCAGGCCAAAAATGACACGAGAGAAAACAGTTCACTTTACCTATTAAAGCAGCCCCTTGCCTCATCCATGTGCGACTTAGTTTAGGTACTGCTGCTGGTGCTTTCTCTGATGTTAGCCAACTTTTGTTTGGAAAAATAAAACATGGAACAGTTAGCAGGGGTGGAAGAAGTACTCACTTCCTTAACTTCAGCGAAAGTTGCAATACCACAAAGTTACAAAAGAGTAAAGTACGAACGGTAAAGGTAATCAGGATGTGCTCCTTTCAGAGTGTTACGCTATTATATAATGCAATATTATTATATTATTATTCATATACTCTCTTATTGCATGTTCTTGTGAGCATTTTAATGGTGTAGCTGGGACTGATCTGTACTACATACTGTGGGCAATTTAATCCTTAAAAATGCATCATATAAATTGATTTTCTTAACCTGCAAATTAACTTGCAACTGTTAAATAATGGTAGCTGTAAAAACAGTTATCAATACACAGCAAAATGTGGGAGAGCATTCCTATGGAAGCCTAGTACTGATGTTAAATGTTCTATGATCATTAGACCGTCATAAATTTACTGAGCCCTCTGACAGGTGACACCTTTAGCTTTCCTACCTTGACCTAACATACCTTTACTTCTACTCTCATCCAACTTCAAAGCAGACACTCTGCAGCTTCACCCGGCCTTCTGTCTACTGTACATAGCATCTGCTTAGGCTAAACTACTGTGGCTGGCCCGTTACATTACGTTACTGTAACGCCCAGTGTCCACATGTAGAGTCAGTGTCAGTGGGGGTCCCCGCCTTGTTGAAACGGAAGAATCTTCTGATTGTGAGTCAGATCTGCCGTTTATTTTTAGGGCCTGAGCACGAACTGCGCGAGGTCCCTATTGAAACTGAAGGGATTTTATTTTTCTTTCTTTCTTTTTTCTGCAAAGTAACCTCAATTTTGGCAGCAGAATAGCTCTGCTTTATGATGTTACTTTAACACCAACATTTAGAAGATAAAGAAAGATTAACTACCACTCTAAAAAAGAGACGCTATTGTTAAATAGAATCAGTTTATCCGGGTTAAATTTTAACCCTACTTTAATAACTATGACCTGGATGACTGAGTAACTTTGTGGAATCAGGTTGTTTGGCCCTTTGCTCTGTGACTTAGAATGAGTGAGCAAAAGATGCCCAGTGTTTTGTTAAAAGGAGAGTTTGCCACATCACACTGAAAACACAGCGATAGTCGAAGCTGTGATCTTATTATTACAACTACTTGACTACAGACTCACCCCTGCTCAGTGTCCCAGTCCTCTCCACTGTTGGGGTACACCACCCAGCTCATGTCCGGGCTCAGCAGAGACCTGGCAGAGTCCAGCAGCGGCTCCACCACCTCTGGTGAGCAGCAGTTGACTCCTACGGCAACGAGCTGCGTGGATCTAGTCGCAATCCGCACGGCATCCGTAAACGGGCTGCTGTCTGATATGCACTTCCCATCCTGACGGTGTTTTTGGACCAAAACGTGAGTCATTTTGATGCACTGCACACCAGTGCACACAGCACAACGAACCAACACTGGTTATACTGTTTATCAGCAATGGTTACCTTACAAGAGAAGGAGAGCCAGGCTTTAGAGTTTGGGAACTCTTTGAACAGCTCAAGCAGAGCCTCCGCCTCTTTGATACTTGGGATCGTCTCAAAAGCAATTAAATCGGCTCCTCCTGCGACTAAGCAGTCGATCTGCGGCCGATGCCAATCTTTAAGCTCCTTGGAAGAGAAAAAAAAGATTCCCTTGCTTATCACCTAATTCTACAGAAAATGTTTCTATGAAAAATCTGAGCAAACAGACAATCACCATAACCAACACTAAACATGTTCATAAATACGAGTATTGAGTAAGTCAAAACGTAAGTCACCAGTCTGCTATCATAGTTTTATTTTCTATTTGTCACCTCCACACAGCATGCATAGTTACTTCTAACGTAACCAGTATATGAGCAGCTGAGAGTCCCTCACTTCAATACTCATCGCCTCTGCATAAGCCCCAGTGTACTCAGAGCCGTTGTGCAGAAAGGCCCCGTACGGTCCAACAGAGCCTGCCACCAAGGGACATCTTTGCCCTTGAGAGACAAAGAAACAAAACATAATGAAATAGCATCATAGCATACAGAGCGACAGTGTTTCATAGCTTTAAAAGATCTAAGACTATATAGCTTCGTACCTGTTGGGGGACTGTCAGAGACAAATCTCTCTACTGTCTCTTTGGCCACTTGAACTCCAGACATCAGCAGCTCTCTGGCGCGCTCTGAGCTCACGCCCAGGTGATTGATGAATCCTGTAATACTTGCCTGGTATGTAGCCGTTGTGATAACATCAGCTCCACTGAGGAGAAACCTGTCGATATATTACATCTGTGAACTGTGGTCACATTTTAAAAACTATTTTTCTACTGGTGTTTGTATATTTTGTGTTTTGGACCAATAGTCTAGAACCCAAAACTTTTCAATCTAAGATCATGCAAGACTGAAAAAAATAGCAAGTTTGCTCATTTGAGAAGCTGGAACAAACAAATGTTAAGAAAAATACTTAAACTATCAAACGATTATCAAAATACTTGCATTCAATTCAATCTCTGTAGCTGTAATTTTGTGCATATACCTACCTGTAATGGGCATCTCCTATGGCCTGAGGATTAGTATGCAAAAGCCTGGCGCTCCACAAAGGATCTCCCTAGGTGTGTGAGACACACACAGTTATAGATATTTCAGTTCTAGCTTTTAAAATCTGTGTTTGACTAATAGAGAAATACTGTTCCCAATTTTTCCAATACATTTTCATATGTCTGCTAATAGAACTGATACTCGAAGATATATTATGTCTCTATATGAGGGAACAATCTTTAAATTAATATTTATTTGCATTTGAATATTTAAAAGTATGTAAGTTAATACTTTTAGTCCACTACATTTGTGTGTTATTACTAATTACTTTGCAGATTAAGAAAAATCTATAATGATCATACAATGCATTGTAACAATAAATTAAGTTATCCAAATATAAAATTAGTAAAATTAGCTTTACAGCAGCCAGCTTCAAAAATAAAATGAAGCTAATATGTTACAGCCTAATAATAATAAGAATTCGGAATATGTAATTATATATAATACATAATAATGTAACATGGACTGGGCACATTTTGGCTGCATTGTGGGTACTTTTATGCTTTCAATTTCTGACTATAACTACTTTAACTTTACTAAAGTTAATGCTGCTGACAATGGATACACAGCTCTTGAGACAGTAGGTTGTAAGCACAGGGTCAAAGTTTAATCATGGTCAGTCAGTCAAAGGTAGTTTCAGCCTTTTTCATAAAAGCAACCCCACCTCAAAAGTAAAAAGTTGGTAAAGATTTTACTCATTCTGTTTATTAAACTGGAACTGTCCAGCTTGAATATAAACTGCCACATTTGAATGGTAAAAGTGTAACTATATCTGGTAACGTTATTAGTCAACTAAATTAATACATTTAATTTTATTTGGCTCTGTGTGCAGTGCAGCCACCATGAGGGGGGAATGAGAATTTGAACAAGAAGCAAATGCTGACTAAAGTTAATGCAGTGAATTTTTTTTTGGCTCACCTGTAGTTTGGCTCCTTGCGCTTCCAGTTCAGTTGCTAGTCCGCCATCCAAAATTAATGGTCCGTTGTCATGCATGTAATGTCTTAGGCGAGCAGAAGAACCCATGGAGAAACACCAGAGTCCTTATGTCCAACACTCCTGTTCACTCCAAACACAGTCAAGGGGATACAACTATTAACACAGACTGCTTTAAAAACAAACAAACGCGTAACTACTGCACTGCACACACATAAGTACTGTACATGGCATGCGTGTTACGTTTCAGACTGTTGTTGTTCCGGGTTCGAAAGGTTCAAAATGTGGCATTTAAATACGCTCGGAATTTTAATTTTCAGCGGATTCCGACCCCCGCAATACCACTAAGCCACCACTAGATGGCACATTAAATAATGACACATGGCACAATGAGGTATAGCCAGAAGAAACCAAACCAACGTCCTTAGAGGCTTAAAAACGGCTCAGACTAAACGTGGCGCGGCACAATAATGCGTCAATGATTTTCTAACCTGAAATGTAAAATTGCCATCAAAAAAGCTCACAGCATCATGCAAATTTGAATTTTTTGCGCAACATCAATATCTCCCCTCTCACCTACCTTATCTATATTATTCACTTATGTATATGTAGCTAATTCCCTGGTGCCCTTGACGTGCATGACTCCTTTATTTTATGTTGTATACTTAATTTTAATTTTGAAATCTGTATTTTTGTAAGCACTACTTCAGTGTTGAAGGTTGAAGTGGTTTTACTTCGTTGACTTTGACAGCTGTCATGTACATTGTTGGGTGACTGCACCATGAACGCACCTTGGCTTGTCACCACAGTTACTATAGAAACAAAGCATAGCCCTGGATGGCCAACGTCTGCTAGCTGCAAACATTACTGAGATATGTTGTAGACTTAGTTAATTTGTCAAAAATGGTAAGTTAAGATTTCCTTTCTCTACAACACAGATGCGAATGTCCTATTCGTTAGTTAGAAATCCCGCACAATTGAACTAAAACGCTTAAACGAACCAAACACAGAATAACAGTTAGCATTATTATAGTAAAGTAAAAGTTAACGTTACCAACTTTACCGGATAACAGCGTTTGGCGGACTTTGGTATTATACAGTAACGTTAACCAAATTAAGTAACTTAATTGACAATTTAAAGCCAGCTTTACAACAACAATAACTGGTGGTAACGTCAGGTGAGCATTGGCTAGCTGCATCGTTAGCAACGTAACGTTAACTTACTTGTTTGTTGAACGTTAGTGCGAATTGTGTTAACGTTAGTCTCTACTTTCACATTACGTTAATACTAGATTAACTTAACGGTGAAATAGGCTTGGTGTCCGTATGACGAGTAAAACAGTCCTACCATTTATGCACATGTTTTGTGTGCCATTATGCTAAGTCAATAGGCCCAGTTTGTTGTAGCGCTCATAACACTTAACGTTAAGTTTCACCGTTTGAGTTTGAAAGGAACATGTGTCTGGGCCTGAATGCTAAGTTGTTGATTAACATTAAAAGTTAGTTTTATTTAAACATACAAAAGAACAGTAGGCTGCGGTGGTGACAAAAAGCACCTGCTTGTGCTTAAGTGCCCTCGAGTGCCCTACTGAATCTGGGGCACTGGTCTCAATGTCCATGAGTATTGACTTTCCTGTGGTAGTGGGTAAGCTAAATAAGATAAACATCAAACATTTCACCAATCTTTTGGGAAGGTTTGTGTGCTAGGCATAGCAGTCCCTGGATAATTTGTTTGATAAGATTCTTGCATCCACCTATATCTAAATACTCCATGCACCAACCACAGGATAAGCATACCTACTTGTTTGGAGAGCAGAAGAGAGAGGTTGTTTATTTTCTTTGCCTTCTCAGTCAGAAAAACAGTGCTTTTAATGTTAACAATGGGCAGAAGACAAGGAAACACCTTCGGCATGTTGTCCTTCAAAGAGACAGACACACACACACACACTAGGGTCAGGATAAAATCTTTCATTCATCTGACTTGCATGTGTTTGGACTGTAGGAGGGAACTGGAGTGTCAAAGTCAACACATGTCCTTGTTGCTTTGTCTTAAACTTTGTCTTAACACAAAGTTTAAGACAAACTGACAGATTAACTTCATTTGCATTTATTAGTGTCAGCTATCTTTTGAGCTCCTAATCATTTTTGGTTGACAAGAAGAATAGAATCAGACTAGCAGAGCTGCAATGCCTAATCAGTTAGTTGTCAACTATTAAATTATTTGCCAATTATTTTAATAATTGATTAATCAGGTGGAGTATTTTTTAAGAAAAGTCCAAATTCTCCAGATTCTAGCTTCTTAAATATGAATATATTTTGGTTTCTTCAGTCCCCTGTCACCCCCCGATATGCTGACAGCAAGTAACAATTGAATGAATTGAACAGTCCATATATAAATAAATAAACACTATGAGCAAAATCAACACATGTCCAGGGATTAATGAACTGGATATCTTTGGGTTGTAGACAAAACAAGACATTTTAGGACATCATCTTGGCCTTTGGGAAACACTGACAGTTTATAGCCCAAACAACTTATCACTTAATTGAGAAAATAATCAACGGACTAATTAGCAGTGAAAATAATCAGTAGTTGCAGCCCTTATTCTAAGTCAGGCTTAATTGTTAGCCACTGTCATTTAATGCCACTTCTTTGCTTTTAATAAAGCTGCCGTGCTAACAAAAGAAAACCTGAAACCTTTAACCCTGAGTTTGTCAGAACACAGACTTGCTAAATGAGGAAACCTTCCTACCCCTGTCACGTGACACAATCAAAAATCTTTAACACTAAAGAATGCATTGAAAAATACTTAACAGGAATATAAAGTACACATGAGTTGTAGTTAATGGGCAACAACAAGTCTACTGCAACAAATATGGAGCTGTTGACTCAGAGAATCTGCTTGAACTTTCATAATTTGGATTTGTACTTATCAGTGTTTTCCTTTTCTCATTTAGGATTATTTTAAGCCATTTGCATCAATATGTAGGACCAAGGCCTACCCAACGTATTTTTTTGTGCCACCATATTACTTTGTTTATTTCTGTTTCTTGACTTTATCAGGAGGATCGCTACGCCTTTCTTGCTGAGTGGTATGACCCTACTGCAGCTCTCCTGCGGCGTTATCAACTGTTCTACTACCCAAAAGATGGCTCAGTGGAAATGGTAAGCATCTGCTACTGCAGTTAATGTTTTTTAAATTTGCTTTTCCATTGGCTGCTTCGACTTTCTTTGTCAACTTGTAAAGGCAAGGCTACTGTAACAAGTAGTTATCAAGCTTTTTACCCTGAAGAAGTGAATCTTTAAGGAGACTTTTAGTTCAAGATATTTATTCTGTTTATGTTTGTTTTTGTCAAATAATTGTGAACGACATTAATCTTGTCGTTTACTAGTTATGTGCTCTCTGGGATGTTTTTCATAGTTACAATGAACTGCTTAAGTCTGAAACTTTTAATAAATTACCAATGTGTTTGTTTTTATTTGCAGTTTGATGTAAAAAACCAGCGAATATTTTTGAGAAGGACCAAATATGATGACCTCAATCCAGAGGACCTGTTCATTGGAAATCGAGTGAATGTGTTCTCACGACAGCTTAATCTGATTGACTATGGGGATCAGTACACAGCAAACAAGCTTGGCAGCAAAAAAGAAAGGTATGGTTGTGTGAAAAGTCTGCTTGATCCTCTGCAGTTACATGTCTCACCTCACAATTAATCCCTGTAACTGTGGCTCTTAATATTTGTTTTACCATTCTTTAAAGTTGAATCTTTTTTGTGCAGGATTTCTCACAGACATTATACACTCATTGTACGTAGTCCTCGGAATGGTAAAAATAATTATGCTAAAGGAAATTGCAGGTGTTATTCTTGATTTTCTAGATTTTCTGTAGAATGTTAGGAAAACTGCCGTGTTATCTACATATGTTTTCTGCATTTATTGTTGTAATTTAGAGGAAGGTCCTTTTAGGTTCTTATATAGTGGTATGTATTGGATTCTTATCAACAGCTGTCGATCAGATACTTAACATAAAAGCAACAATATGACTTTCAGGTTATATGTCCTTGACTTTCTAAATCACATTTTATTTGTGATTTACTTGCTATATATATTTATTCTTGGAACAGATACCAAAACAATATCTGAAGACTTATTTCCTTTATTCATTTGCTTTCCTCCAAAAACGTTTCCTCTAACATTTCACTTGTAGCAACTTTGCTATTCTTGATATTGGGCTATATAGACAAAATTGGCTTGACAAGACAATACTCAGCCCTACAGATTATAAACACATCTGAAAGCATTCATGATTGTAAGCTGGAAAGTGTTTCTTTCATGGTGTCTGATCTTGATGACTTGCTTCTTATTGGTTTTTATGTCAGACATGATCTGTTTTTCAAATGCTCTCTCCTTTTCTCTAGAACTCTTGCATTGATAAAGCCAGATGTAGTTACCAAGATCGGAGATGTCCTTGAACTTATATACTCCTCCAACCTGATTGTGACCAAAGCCAAGATGACAAAGCTTACATGGTAAGGTCATAGTTTCACTGGTGAGAGTGGCTAATAATACTGCAAGTCACACTGTGGTAACGTATCAGACAAACTTCTGTTAAAGAGGGAGACACAGGCTGTCTGGTGCCAGTTTCCTCACATAAACAGATGGATGGCTCTGTTTTCTCACACATGTTAGGAACATACGGCGTGCCAAGAGGCAGACAAGGTCGGCATTTAATTAATTACTATCAGGTGCTCCTCCATCATGCAATTATACTATCAAACCCATCTCAGTCTCAGATATAGCAATGAGTATAATGAGCACCAAAGGTAATTTTAATGCTCTGTCAAATTAAGTAAAAATTCAAATAGAGAACATGACATCAGTGGTTGTGGTAAAATATTATTTTATTTCAGTCCTGTCACCTCAGAATCGTTGCCCCCCCCAAAACAATTAAGAAGCTAAAATCTTATACACCAAACTAGACCAATTCACACGGTAGTCTTTTATTTAGGAAAGAAATTACATATTATTGATGTCTGTAAATGTCAATGTCAGTAGTTTGCATAGAGTCACAGTGAACGTTAACTCCATGGTTTATGGTTTTCCTACATTTCAGGAGTCAAGCGGCAGACTTTTATGTGGAACATCAGTCAAAGCCTTTCTTCAAGTAAGTGTCTGTAAATGATTTGCTGGTTTTGAGCAGGTGTGAGCCAGCTGAGAACATTTCTGTTTGCAAGGTCACTATAACTAACAGAACCCGTGGCAACGATCCTAATGACATTGTTCTGACATTTGAACACAGCTAAGGCTGGTTGGATTTCCACTTATATGGATGAGTTATTCCATCGCTGCTCCATTTTGCAGTAACCTGGTGCAGTTTGTGTCCTCGGGCCCTGTGGTTGCCATGGAGCTGATGGGTGATGAGGCTGTGTCTATCTGGAGGAGGCTCCTGGGACCTGTAGACTCTGCTGTGGCGCGGAAGGAGGCACCGCAGAGTGTCCGTGCCCAGTTTGGAACAGATGGCTTAAAAAATGTTGGACATGGCTCTGACTCACTTGCTGCAGCAGCAAGAGTAAGGCTGTGAAGCTAGCCTGTTAGCTTTATTCATGTTCATATGTGCCCTTGTACCCCACACTCCCCATCCTCAGAAATGATTATTATGCACTCTAAAGTTGTTTTTATCCTGTTTGTTTTATTAGGAGCTTGAATTCTTTTTCCCATCCACAATTGGCCATGGTCCCTCTAATACAGCCATATATACAGACTGCACATGCTGCATCATCAAACCTCATGCCATATCAGAAGGTAGGGAATATATACCTATTATACCATATATCTAATATGCAGCCAGCACATATTTATATTATCTATCTATGTATCTCTTTCTCTGTCTTGGTCCTTGTCTGTCTCTTAATACGTCCATAAATTATGCAGATATAGTGCAGATACAGTGCAGTCCACTGACCATAATATATTCTCCCCTTGACCTATGGCTGTTAATGTGCTTGTGTCACACAAAGGCTCTACATGGTTACCAAATTTGGCTTTGGATTTTTCCAAATCCCTGTCCTGATCCCTGTTCATGGAGCATGCCACTAGAGCTCTGACCTGTGAAATGTGAAAATTCTCTGGACAGAGCTGAAGTATGCACACAGAAAGTTGTTGACAAGAGGAGAGACCCAAACTGGTTGTTCTGGAGATAATAACCCACACACAGTTTATGCCAATAAACAAACTCACTGTGGTCCCATATAAATTAATTTAATCTTTATTTATGATTAAATAAAGATTAAATAAATATCTGATTTATGATGGTTTGGACCAATATATTTGTGCTTTCTCTTTCTATTTTTCATGCATGCTAACATGCTAAACATGGTAAACATAAGACTTGCTTTGCATCAGATAGCGAACAAACAAAACTCAGTTGAGACAAACTTGGCAACGTTGTGAGCTGAGATGACATTTTGATTGGGAGATGCATGTCCTTCCTTGCAATGTTTATACAAAAGGAACATCAGCAAGGAAGCAGCAGAAACATTACCATTAATAGAATTCATTATTTTATCCCAAGTGTGTAGACCTTTCCGTAAGAGGACATTTTGACCTATTAATTATTAACAATGTCTGTAGATATCAAGATGACTTGCTGCCACACCTAAATGAAATGAAGCCATCTTTAATGTTATTACTGGAGTAACACTTGTGCTTTTCTCCTGCTAAGACATGAACTGTTATCCGTAAGAAAGGACTATGAGAGAGGGCCCAATAAAAAAACCTACCTATGTATGGTCAAGCTCTGTTTTGCTGCAGGGCATAACTGAGCAACCTAAATGCCTCCAAAACATAGAGTTTACATGCCAGTGGTTATGGTTTATGGTTATTATTTATTCTAGACAGAAGTTTAGTTTAGTTTGTTAGGATCCCCATTACCTAATGCCATGACATCAGCTTGTGTTCCTATGGTCCAACAAGGAAATTACACGATTTAACAAACAGTTGTATACATGTATATAACTGTATATAACTTGTATACATACAAATGTCACATAACTTTCCAAAAAATATCCACCATTAAACAGCACAAACAAAAAGTCAGCAAGTAAGAGTAATCATTTCCTGTTCGTAAGTTCATTCAGTAAATTGATTACTTTTTCTTTGTGTTGTCTAAAAAGCTGCTTGGGTATTTGTTTTGATGTGATTGTGTTAGTTCTCACATCCTGTAGCAGCTCTGTATGTTACAGTAGATTTGAGATTTGTCTAGGTGGAAAGAGATACCCTGAACTGGCCTGTCTTAATGTCAGATACTGTAATTATGGTCGCTACTGATGTACGCTACTTAATATACCATTTTACTTTTGTCTCTCTTAGTTTTCTTAATGTGTTTCAAACAACAAGGGCTGTAACCAACTGCTTGTGATTAGTTCAAACAGCAGCAACCGCTCAGCATTTTACTATTGATTTATAGAGCTAATAATTATACATGCATACCTTATACATTTTATTTAAAGTGCCTGAAGAGGAGTTTAGTCAGCCCACAAATTTCTCTGAGCTCATTGCGGTCTGGCAGCGTAATGGTATTTGCTTGCGACATACATCATTTCAAGCATTCTGTCCTGTCTACTTTTCTTTTGCTCACTAAGACATGATGAACACACTTACTGAACTGCCAGTTGTCTTCTGATATTCAAGGTGTAAAAAGATAATGGCTGATCTGAAAATGCTGTCAAAGTCCTCTTACCCAACAAAATCACTTTCTAAGTAAATCTGAGGTGAGAAACTGCATTACCCCGTTTGAACAGTTGGTCAGAAGTGGTACGAACATTGAAAGGTATCGTCATCGTCTAAGTTACTCTTAATGATTAGCTGACAGGTCTGGTGTTCATCTGCTACATTCAGTTCATATACAGTTTCTATCAGAATACTTTTGTAGAAAATCTACAGGTATTGTAGCAAAAAGTGAAAGAATAATGTTGGTTTTGTATTTTCAGTTATTTCCAGATTGCATTGCAATGAAGTTGCATCTTTAAAAAGAATTGCTCAAATTATAGTACTGTCAGTGTTTTAATGCGACAACACAATGTTTTCCTTCAGACGTCAGGTGACACCTTCTGGTCTGAGCCAAAAATAGAAACCCAGTCTGAGGGGTAAGGCAGCTGGGCCCACTCTGGGATTGTCGGTCAATTCAAAGACAAGTAGTATCAAAGTGATTGCTTTGATTTCCCTTGAAGATCACTTAAGAGACCAAATTACATTACAGCTACGTGTGCTGGGGTGGCAGCCAATCACAGCAGTGATAAAGGACGCTGTGACTGAAACTCGGACATGACTGGAATAGGGAAGCTTCTGTTGCCAGGCACCCAGAATAGGATCTCCTAGCAACAGAAACAGCTGCAGAAAGAGGCTGGCTGCAGGCTGTAGAGGGCCCAGAGAGGAGCTGTGCAGAGTGTGGGCCTATCGGAGTCTGGCTGCAGGCTGTAGAGG